>JARQOD010002870.1:0-71971 GCA_033576555.1 Oophaga sylvatica | reverse complement strand
GCTCCAACCTCCGCTCGTGAAAACGGAGGTCAATGCGGGTAGATATGGAGATAAGCTTCTCCAGTGTGGCGGGAATACAGTACAGACCAAAAGTTTGGACACACCTTCTCATTCAAAGATTTTTTTGCATTTTTATGACTATGAAAATTGTAGAATCACACTGAAGGCATCAAAACTATGAATTAACACATGTGGAATTGTACATTACACTTTACAAAAAAGTGTGAAACAACTGAAAATATGTCTTATATTCTAGGTTCTTCAAAGTAGCCACCTTTTGCATTGATTACTTCTTTGCACGCAGAAAAGGTGAACGGCTGGACTCTACATGCCTAGTTCCCACCGTGAAGCATGGAGGAGGTGGTGTGATGGTGTGGGGGTGCTTTGCTGGTGACGCTGTTGGGGATTTATTCAAAATTGAAGCGGTGAGCGGTCCAGCTCACCCCAAAACCATCTCGATTGGGTTCAGGTCTGGTGACTGTGGAGGCCAGGTCATCTGGCGTAGCACCCCAACACTCTCCTTCTTGGTCAAATAGCCCTTACACAGCCTGGAGGTGTGTTTGGGGTCATTGTCCTGTTGAAAAATAAATGATGGTCCAACTAAACGCAAACCAGATGAAAATAGCATGCCGAATGCAAGATGCTGTGGTAGCCATGCTGGTTCAGTATGACTTCAATTTTGAATAAATCCCCAACAGTGTCACCAGCAAAGCACCCCCACATCATCACACCACCTCCTCCATGCTTCACAGTGGGAACCAGGCATGTAGAATCCATCCGTTCACCTTTTCTGCTTGCAAAGCAGTCATCAAAGCAAAAGGTGGCTACTTTGAAGAATCTAGAATATAAGACATATTTTCAGTTGTTTCACACTCTTTTGTAAAGTGTAATGTTTTAATTCCACATGTGTTAATTCATAGTTTTGATGCCTTCAGTGTGATTCTACAATTTTCAGTGATGAAAATACAGAAAAATCATTGAATGAGAAGGTGTGTCCAAACTTTTGGTCTGTACTGTATGTATTATTTTAGTTTTTTTCTTCATTTTTTTATTTTGAATGGATTGAATGGGGGATAATTTAAACTTTTATACTTTAATACTATTAAAATCTTTTTTTTTTTACTTTTTACTAGCTTCAATATTCTCATCCAATCACCTGTGCTACACAGAGCAGGGCTTCAGAAATGCTCACTTGCTATGAGAGTCGACCACTGGGTGCTCTTTGCTATCCGGGTGGATCACAATTGAAATCTGCTGACACGTGCCAGCAAAGAGCCCACATCAAAGTAGGAGACCCGACATACTCTGTACATGTACGGCGCATGCTGTAAAGGGGTTAAAAAACAGCGTGGGGACCACTCTATTCTCGATAACCAGCCTTGCTAATGCAGACAACTGAGTGTTGCAGCCTGCAGCTATCAGTTTTGCCTGGCTGGTTATTAAAAATACAGGGGAACCCACATCAATTTTTTGTAATTTATTTATTTGCAGCACAATTGATGAGTCAATTGATGCCACTTTTCCTTGTGTCTGTTCCTAATTTTAGCTGTGTTGGCAGCTTTTTGGTTCACTTGAAGGTGTTGTCTATGTGTATGGTTTTGCTTCTTATTGAGATCAATGGGGTTTGGGTATGTTTGTCAAGCATGTACGGTGAACATCGGGACATTCGCTGATCCAAACGAACCTTGAAAGGTTCACTCATCTCTATCCATCAAGAGTCATAGGGATGTCTCAACCTGCTAATTTGACCTTAATCCCACTGGACAAACCCTCCCAGATGGCGGCTACCAGTGCTTCATTGTTAAAGCCAAGTTTGGAATATAGGGTGAGAAACCAGACTGAGTATTGGTCTACAGTCAGTCTTCCCTGATGCAGTCTCCCGGAGGGTGGATGCAGCTGGGATGACATTGCCTGGCTTGTCGAAGACCTTGCGGAACTCCTTCAGGAAGACTTGCAGATCTGATGTCACAGGACCCACTCTCTCCTATAAGGGGTTGAGCTATGCGAGGGTCTCCCCTCAAAGGTGGGACATAAGAAACGCAACTTTCGCTCAATCAGAGGGTAACGTTAGCCCAATTCATAAAGCATCCACTGGTTACTAAATCCCTGGCACTTCTTGGGATCTTCATCACAACATGGCTGAGCAGACAGACGAGGACGAGCTCCTAGTGTGAATTGCTAGCTGAGAAGTTACTGCCGAGGTAGCTGCAGCTTGAGCTGGTGTGGTTGGAGCAGCCAATGTCATAGCTTCCAAACAGGCGTTCACAGACCACAAGTACATCATGATTTTATAGCATGAAAAGAAATGCGGCCCTCACCCAGATGCAGTAAAAACCGGAATCCTTTATTGTACCATTATGAGGTTAAAACAAGGTCCATAGGAACAGCAGGTATGCGCAGCAAGCGCCTCAACGTTTTTTACTGCATCTGGGTGAGTGGCGCATCTCTTTTCATGCTATATACTATGTTGATGCTTTTTTATTGCTGTGCACATATACTCATTGCTTTATACCGCAAGCTATCGGTCTACACACATGATCTGTTTCATTATACAAGTGTATCCATTCCCCTGGTGCCATTCATTCATCATCTCTCTTTGGAACATCATGATTTTTTCCTGCTGGTCTCGTTGGCAGGTCATCTCCTGAAACAACTTCAAGAGCAGAGGGGTATTGGGGTCAGCGGGGTCATAGCTGGAGCAAACTGTCATGCTGGTCGTTTTGGAAACACTTTGACACAGGCTGAGCTGACCCTGGAGGGGCATAACTAAGCTGTTACCTGGTATTCACTAGAGCCTCTAATGGTGAGGTTAGGCTTGACCCCAAGGGTGAGGACGATGGTAAGGAATTCGAATGTCAGGCAGGACAGGGTTTGGATTGCCAGAAGTATTGACATTGGTGTTTTTTAGATGGTTCTGGTACAGGTGCAGGTACTGACAGGACCGGTTCGAGATCAGGTTCTGGTTAGCAAGATGAGTTCAGGAGCACAGGATGGACTCAGGTACAAGGTTGCAGGACAGGTACAGGAATACATGGACCTAACAACGGACTACTGAACTAAGGTAATGAAGTTGCTCAGACTACAGGGGAGGGTGCATTAAATACCTAATGGCTGGGGGCATTCCCAGAGTACGTGTACTACCCCTTTAAGAAGCGGGGAGCACGCGCCCTAAGTGCACTGCCAGAGGACTTGGCAATATGGGTGGGCCCTTTGACCAGGAACCTGTGGTGAAGACTGGAGCAGGAGATGCCGCCAAGCAGCCATGGTGGTGAGCAAGTCGGCATCCCTGCCTAGAGGAGGGAGGGGAACCATGTAGAGATGCAGGCATTACAAAATCACTGGCTTTGATGGTTCACTCATTGGCTGATCCAGCAATTACAATACGACCAGGATTTGACTAGAGAGCAGAGATTAGCGTGGCCATTAACTCTTCATCTGCTGTAGGTACAATCAAAATGAAAAATGCACCAATCTCTGCTTTGGCATTTTTAGCTGCATTGTGGGAATCTATTCTTAGGTTTTAGGAATTATCTCTTACGTCCCCTTTTCATTAGATGAGATAAAATGATGGAGACTGAATAATAATGTTAATTCAATTATGTTTAACTTTATTATACACCACATCAAATATCTGTTAGTACTTACAAAGCAGTGACCTCAGATTAACTGTAGCCGATTCTAATAATTACAATGAGAATAAATCTTCTGCCCGATGATGTTTGGAACATTGAGTTTCCTCTGCTTAATTACATAAAAGTTTTTCTAAGATACCAGTAAAAGTTTCTCTATAATGCCGTCTTCTCCGGGAACATACAGTCTTCATTAAATAATTATCTGTCTTTAATTGGTTTTATGTGAAAAAAATGTATTTTAATGTTTTAATGTCCAAGTAACCTTTTAATTATTTACAGTTTAGTTAATTACTGTTGTACAAGACATTTCTCCGATAGAGAGATCCTCGCTGTTATTGTAACATCAGTGATGACTTGGCGTAGGGCTCAAGTGGAATCAATTATTCAGAGGTTTCAGACGTTGGGCATTTCAATTTACAAAATCACATTTTGTGAAAAACGTGACAGTGTAGAAAATGGCAATTTCCATTTATTGAAGGGAATTTGAACTAATTTCCTTTTCCAAATATGTGCAACAAGCTTTGCATAAAACAATACGAAGAGAAAATATAAGAAACTTTGCAATACATCTTGTTATCATAGAAATATGCTTATGTCTCCACTTATGAGTAGTGTTGAGCATTCCGATACCGCAAGTATCGGGTATCGGCCGATATTCGCTTTATCGGAATTCCGATACTTAGTTTCGATATTTTCCATATATCGGATACCGGAATCGGAAGTTCCCATAATTCTTTGAGAGGCAATGTGATTTTAGTCAGCCAATGAGGAATCTTAGAAGTGTGGGCACATCCTGTACTGCTGCGGTCATCTTAACTAATGGCATGGCTGTGATTGGCTGCTGAAATGATGTCAGAATGCACTATAAAAGGCGCCGCCTCCATTTTAGCGTCACTGTGCTGTGAACTCAGTTTAAAGGGACAGAACGCTGCTGTGCTGACTTGAGGGACAGTTAGAGATTGCGATTTTGTGTACTGTGCTTTAGGCAGGCTAGTTTACCAACCGCTGTGTAAAGCTTCCTTTTTGCAGTGTTGTTTTCACAGCTCTGTGCAAGGTGTGTGTGAGTGCAGGTGACGCTGCAGTTTGCTCTGCATGCAACGCTGTCTGTAGGCATCTGCACGTGTCACTCACAGACTCTATTTTTTTTTCTTCAGTGTAATTCTTGCTGCTCCATGCAATTTACCTATTAGTGTGACGCGCTTCCATCCGTATCCAATACATTGGTTGCAAACACTATAGAAGTAGACAAAGGAGTAGCCTTTCCCAGATTGTGGACAGTTGTGTTTCAGTGTTCACTTCAGTCTGTGTTTTTTATTTTTTGAGTGCATATCACGCTCCAGTTACTTGTTCAAGCACTGCTGCTTGTACTCTGCTGAGCGTGTCTCAGTGCCTCATCCTTTTCATTTTCTCCAATTGGTTGCTTCTCCATTATATTTGAAAAAATTAATCTATTAGTGTGACGCGCTTCCATCCGTATCCAATACATTGGTTGCAAACACTATAGAAGTAGACAAAGGAGTAGCCTTTCCCAGATTGTGGACAGTTGTGTTTCAGTGTTCACTTCAGTCTGTGTTTTTTATTTTTTGAGTGCACATCACGCTCCAGTTACTTGTTCAAGCACTGCTGCTTGTACTCTGCTGAGCGTGTCTCAGTGGCTCATCCTTTTAATTTATCTCCAATTGGTTCTGCTCCATTCCATTTAAAATATAATCTATTAGTGTGACGCGCTTCCATCCGTATACAATACATTGGTTGCAAACACTATAGAAGTAGACAAAGGAGTAGCCTTTCACAGATTGTGGACAGTTGTGTTTCAGTGTTCACTTCAGTCTGTGTTTTTTATTTTTTAAGTGCATATCACGCTCCAGTTACTTGTTCAAGCACTGCTGCTTGTACTCTGCTGAGCGTGTCTCAGTGGCTCATCCTTTTCATTTATCTCCAATTGGTTCTGCTCCATTCCATTTAAAATATAATCTATTAGTGTGACGCGCTTCCATCCGTATACAATACATTGGTTGCAAACACTATAGAAGTAGACAAAGGAGTAGCCTTTCACAGATTGTGGACAGTTGTGTTTCAGTGTTCACTTCAGTCTGTGTTTTTTATTTTTTGAGTGCATATCACGCTCCAGTTACTTGTTCAAGCGCTGCTTCTTGTACTATGCTGAGCGTGTCTCAGTGCCTCATCCTTTTCATTTCTCTCCAATTGGTGCTGCTCCATTATATTTGAAAAAAAAACTAATCTATTAGTGTGACGCGCTTCCATCCGTATCCAATACATTGGTTGCAAACACTATAGAAGTACAGAAAGGAGTAGCCTTTCCCAGATTGTGAACAGTTGTGTTTCAGTGTTCACTGCAGTCTCTGAGGAATAACCACACTTAGGCCTTATAACTTTTCTGACTTTTTTTATCAATCTACCAAGATGAAGAAGGCAGGGAGTAAGGCACGTGGTCGTGGCCGTGGAGTTTCAGCAGGGAGAGGACGTGGGGATTCTGTGGCTGCTGCCGCACCCAGTGACACAGCATCCACCAGTTTTCCCCGTGAGCGTTCCTTTATGCGCACTTTTGTAGGAGCTCAGCGTACCCCCCTGCTGCGGGAAGAACAAATTGAAGCCGTTGTTGGTTGGATGGCAGCCAATGCATCAACTTCAATTCCTTCCACCTCCTCTCAGGACCACAGCACTGTTGAACAACCATCTGTCTCTTCACCCCTGCCAAATTGCCCAGGCAGTCAGAGAGTTCTGAACTGGAGCCAGCTGAGTCTCTGCTTCTGTTCTCAGAATCTGTTGGCTTGCAAACAGGGGCCCAGCCAAGCAGCATTCTGGAATGTGAAGAAGAGGCAGTATGCAGTGATGCGCAACAGCTGTGTCTCTCTGAATGTGAAGAGGCGGGTGAGCCAGTGCCGATGGTCAGCACACCGCAGAACGCATCTGATGATGATGAGACTCAGGTGCCATTTTCTGTTGAGCATGGTGCTGGCCAGACCACCCAACAGCAGCAGGTGTTGGAAGAGGGTAGTGGAGATGATGAGGTCCAAGACCCAACATGGCGTGAGGAACAGGAAGGTGGTGGTAGCAGCTCTGAGGAAGAGATTGCCCCAACGGTCCAAACAGTAGGGAGAGTTAGGCTGCAGACTCGGTTGCCTGTAGCCTCCAGTTTGGCACCCGTTCGTACCAGTTCTCTTCCAACAGCAAAAACGGGCGCTCCCAGGACTTGCACTGCGTGGTCCTTTTTTGACACACTTGCAGATGATATTTGCTATGTCAAATGCAAGCTGTGTAAACAAAAAGTAAAAAGAGGTAAAAATGTCAGTAACCTTAATACCACAAATATGTGGAAACATGTGCGGTCAAAGCACGTGGTTGAGTTCCAAAGACACACTGGAGATGTAGGCCAACCTACAGCAGCACCTACATCTTCAGCTCGTGTTGGAGCCTCTTCCTCCAGCTCACACACAGCTGGTTCTGCTTCCTCACAGGATCGCCATGGAAGAACCTCTGTCACTGTTGTCCAGAGACCCAGTGTTATTCACCCACAGCTGCAAGTTCCCTGTCATCCTCACACTCCCAGGCCACAAAACAGCCATCGGTAGCACAGGCATGGGATAAAAGACGGCCATACTCGGCAAACCATCCACGAGCACAGGCTCTGAATGCTGGCATTGCAAAACTCCTGTCCCTTGAAATGCTGTCATTCAGGCTGGTGGAGACTGACAGTTTCCGTAACTTAATGGCATTGGCAGTCCCACAATACAATGTGCCCAGCCGATTTTATTTCAGCAGGCAAGCCGTCCCTGCTCTGCAAAAGCATGTTGAGGGAAAAATTAAACATGCGCTACTAAACGCCGTCAGTAGCAAGGTCCACCTGACCACCGATGCGTGGACCAGTACCCATGGCCAGGGACGATACCTTTCCCTCACTGCCCATTGGGTCAATGTTGTGGAGCCGGGTACAGATCTTGCGAGTGGCGCTGTACGTGTTCTCCAACTCCAAGGATTGCAGGAATCAAGTCTGTCCACATTGACTCCTCCTCCTACTCCAGTTCCTCAGAATCATCGCTGCAGGAGCCGTCACGGTCTACCTCCACATGGACCCGTGAACGCTTACCTGATGCGACCGATATGAGCACAGCCGTGGCCAAACGTCAACAGGCCGTCCTGAAATTAATTTCCATGGGGAATCGAAGCCACACAGCGCAGGAGCTCTGGAATGCCATCAAGCAGGAGAGCGACGTGTGGTTTTTGCCAGCGAATCTCCAGCCAGGCTTGGTAGTGTGTGACAATGGCCGAAATCTTTTGGCAGCTCTGGGCCTTGGCAACCTCACTCACATACCATGTCTGGCACATGTGCTCAACTTGGTCGTGCAGAGTTTTTTGAAGGACTATCCGGATCTTGATGCACTGCTGCACAAGGTCCGCCTAGAGTGCGCTCACTTGCGACGTTCCAGCATGGCCAGATCGCGCATTGCAGCTCTGCAACGCAGATTTCGCCTTCCTGAACATCGCATCATATGTGACGTACCCACCAGGTGGAATTCCACGTTACATATGTTGGAGCGGTTGTGTGAGCAGCAGCCAGCAGTAATGGAGTATCAGCTGCATCAGGCGCAATCAACTCGCAATTTGCGCCATTCACACTTCACCACTACTGAGTGGGCCTCTATGAAGGACATCTGCCACGTTTTGCGTCCGTTTGATGAGTCAACGCGGATGGCGAGTGCAGATGATGCACTAGTCAGCCTGACTGTCCCCCTTATCTGCCTGCTTCAAAAAAAAATTCAAACACTAAGGGATGAGGTTTTGGAAGAGGTGGAGGATGAGGAGTCACTAATTCCATCACCTTCTGGACAGTCAGCGCAACGTGGTTCCTCACAAAGGGCTGGGCAGGGCTCACTTTGTGAGGAGGATGAGGAGGAGTCAATGGAGGAGGAAGACATCGCTCCAGAGGGAGGTACACAACGCTCTAGTCAGTATGTAGAGCGAGGGTGGGGTGATGCAGAGCAGGCAGAGATGACGCCTCTTGCAGGGGACAGCGTTTGTTGGCCAGTTGGGAGTCTGCAGCACATGGTTGATTTCATGCTGCAGTGCCTGAGAAACGACCGCCGCATCGCCCACATTCTCACCACGTCTGATTATTGGGTGTACACCCTCCTAGACCCTCGCTACCGGGACAACTTACAAAGCCTCATCACACCGTTGAACCGGGAGCGTAAAATGCGGGAGTACCAAGACACACTGGTGCAATCCATAATGTTCTCCATTCCAGCCGAGAGCACTGCTGCTGCTGCTACTGCTTTACAAAGCAGCTCTGTGCGTCGAGGCAGTGGAGACAGCTCTGCAACAAGAGGGAGCACAAGCAGCGCCTCTGCACAGGGCAAGACCAGTATGTTCCAAATGTTGCGAAGTTTTGTGGCAGCGCCAAAATGTCTACACCATCCGAGACGGCTCCAGTCAGCAGGAGGCAACGTTTCCGTAAGATGGTGACAGACTACATGTCTTTCCCTCTCAGTGTACTCCCAGATGGCTCTTCCCCATTCAAGTTTTGGGTCTCTAAGCTGGATACATGGCCAGAGCTTAGCCAGTATGCATTGGAGGTGCTGGCTTGCCCTGCTGCCAGTGTATTATCGGAGCGCGTCTTTAGTGCTGCAGGTGGTGTACTAACAGACCGTCGCATGCGACTATCCTCCATAATGTAGACCGGCTTACTTTTCTGAAAATGAACAAGGCATGGATCTCGCCAGAATTTGTCTGTCCGCTTTTCAGATTAAATAACTGGTTCGCAACGTTATCCATGTCTCCTGTTATGTTCATCTTTCTACCACCTGAACTCTACTCCCTGGGCTACAACACTGGCAGTTGCTGCTCAGAAGTGTCGTGTCCACAGACCAATACACAAGCTATAGTGTTACTGGCGTTCAGTAATGTCAGCTGTTCCCCTGCTGTGTGAACGGCAAAAAGTCATGCTGCCTCCACCCTGTTGTCTTCTCATCCCTGGGCTTCAACACCGCCAGTTGTTGCTCGGAAGTGTCATTGGCAGGGTACTCACTCATGCCCAGACTGGTTACAGCA
Source organism: Oophaga sylvatica (assembly GCA_033576555.1). Lineage (NCBI taxonomy): Eukaryota > Metazoa > Chordata > Amphibia > Anura > Dendrobatidae > Oophaga > Oophaga sylvatica. The sequence continues at coordinate 62,270 of JARQOD010002870.1, read as the reverse complement.
CGCCATCTGTTTCCTGTCAGTGTAAACGTCACTTAGCCTCCAATAAGTTGTCCTGTCGTGTTGCGGTCGGGTTAGCCGACTCTATGGTGCTTGGAGTTTAGGTGCTTCCTATGTGTGCTGCGGGATATGCAAATAAAGGCTGTTTCCGTTGTGACAATAGGACAATCACCACTGTAGTACTGTGGGATTCGGTAACTGCGGCCGGCTCGCGGCCTGTCAACTTAAATTTCCATGGGTACCTTCTGCTACCCGTCCGGGTTCCAGTACCGTCAGCTGGTTCTCCACAGTGCCTTTGCCCTAGGTGCCTCCATCTCGGTATCCGAGTTCCAGCAACGTCTGCTGGTCCTTGGTAGTGCTTTGGAGCACAGGTACCTCCTGCTTAGTAACCGTGTCCCAGTAACGTCAGCTGGTCCTCGGTTGTGCCATTGGCTCTTTTCCTTCTGCTGCCCCTCCGGGTTCCAGCACAGTCAGCTGGTCCTCGTTACTTGCATTGGCTCTTGTACCTTCTGCTACCCGTCCGGGTTCCAGTACCGTCAACTGGTTCTCCGCAATGCCTTTGGCCTAGGTGCCTCCATCTCGGTATCCGAGTTCCTGCAATGTCTGCTGGTCCTTGGTAGTGCTTTGGAGCACAGGTACCTCCTGCTTAGTAACCGTGTCCCAGTAACATCAGCTGGTACAAGGTTGTGCTACAAATACAAGATACAGAACAAGAGACACAAGAACAATAAGCAGAAGATCTAAAAATATATGCTCTAAATTATAAGCAGAAGAAGACTAAGCAGTGTATGGGGGTGAGTCCGTTCCTCCTCGTGGTGCCCCTGGAAAATGCCTGCTGCTGCTGCAGGCTAAACTGAACACGGACAAATACTGTTGTAATTTAAATCTTTTGTGACAGCAAGAACGGAAGAATGAAAAATTCATACTTTGACAGATGACAAGTACAGGATTCTCTGTCACAAATAAGAATATGATGAAGAAGATGAAGTACAATATGAATAAGAATAATAGTTTAATAAGAAGAATATGAGTAATGTTAACAAAAAGATGAATAGCAAGAAGTTTAAGAAGAAGATAAAGAAGGTGAAGATGAAGAATAATTTGATGAAAAAGATGATGCTGCTGAAGATTATGAAGGAGAAAGTGTGTCAAAAGTTAAAAAGGTGAAGAGCATGGAAGTTGTGAAATATACATTTTTGCCAAAATAGAAAAAACGTGAACAACATTGTCAATTTCTTCGTCAATCCGAACATCTTTAAAAAAAAAAATATTTATGCTATTCCATTTGATTGGGTTAAACATCTATGCCTTTAATGTCTCCTCAACCTTCCCCAATACATTCTACATTACTCTTTGTTGTTTTCCTTCATGTACAATTAACCAACAAGGCAAGAATGGGGTTTTTTTAATTCCGATATTTTGTTCCCATAGACTTACATTGGATTTCCGGTATCGGTATCAGGTATCGCCGATATTTTTTGGGTATCGGCGATACCATTCCGATTCCGATACTTTTGGATATCGGAAAGTATCGCTCAACTCTACTTATGAGCCTTTTTCCCACAAGAAAAATTGACGAGAGATTTCAACGCAAGATTGTGCGGATGGTGGATAAAGAACCTGACTAACATACAAACAAGTTCAAGCTGCCCTGCAGTCCGAGGGTACAACAGTGTCAACCCGTACTATCCGTCGGCGTCTGAATGAAAAGGGACTGTATGGTAGGATACCCAGGAAGACCCCACTTCTTACCCCGAGACATAAAAAAGCCAGGCTGGAGTTTGCCAAAACTTACCTGAGAAAGCCTAAAACGTTTTGGAAGAATGCATGGCATTATGAAGTCTGAAGACTACCAACAAATTTTTCAGCATAATGTAGGGCCAGTGCGAGAAAGCTGGGTCTCCCTCAGAGATCATGGGTCTTTCAGCAGGACAATGACCCAAAACACACTTCCAAAAGCACTATAAAATGGTTTGAGAGAAAGCACTGGAGACTTCTAAGGTGGCCAGCAATGAGTCCAGACCTGAATCCCATAGAATACCTGTGGAGAGATCTCAAAATGGCAGTTTGGAGAAGGCACCCTTCAAATATCAGGGACCTGGAGTAGTTTGCCAAAGAAGAATGGTCTACAATTCCAGCAGAGCATTGTAAGAAACTCATTGATGGTTACTGGAAGCGGTTGTTCGCAGTTATTTTGGCTAAAGGTTGTGCAACCAAGTATTAGGCTGAGGGTGCCAATACTTTTGTCTGGCCCATTTTTGGAGTTTTGTGTGAAATGATCAAGGATTTGATTTTTGCTTCATTCTCTTTTGTGTTTTTTCCTTGCAAGCAAATTAAATGAAGAAAAAAATAGCAAATAATTTGTGATTGCAATCATTTTCAGGAAGAAACTGAGTATTATCTGACAGAATTGCAGGGGTGCCAATACTTTTGGCCACCACTGTATATAGGTAAATATAGTATAGGTCATCAATAAGAGATTGTTAGGGTCTGACACCCAGCACTTCCACCAATCAGCTGCTATTTGCTTTGGCGGCTGTGAGATGTAAACACATGCGATGGAGCTGTAAAATAATAGGACCTGAGCAAATTTTTTGCTTAAGCAAATAGATAATTGATGGGGGAATTGGGTGTCAGATCAAAGAAAAATGAGGCAGACACACATACACCAACTTCTGTTGCTTTCTATTGAGAGTAGGAGAAGGAAGGAGAAAAATGAGAGACAAACGGCAGAGACACACACAAACACTGACTTCTGCTGCTTTCTAGTAAGTGTTTTATCTCACTCCAGTGCTAAATTCACAGCTGCACTGCTCAGTACTCCAGTGTAATATTCTCTGTGCTGCTAAAACAAGCTACATAGAGACGAGAGGAGTAAGCACTCATGTCTCTGTGTGCTCTTTTTCTAGGAAATATCTTAGCTGCTAGTCTGCTCCTGCTAGCTTGGAGACAACTCTAAATTAGAGTGACAGAGTCTGCAGAGAGGAAAACTGGTGAGAAATGCAGGAAATAATGAATGTCAGCTGGTTCTGGAAAATCAACTATTTATCGCATGTCAGAGAAAAAATTAAAATCTTAAAAACATCTCCAGAGAGGGGAAATATTACCCTCATATTGAACATATGGAAATAATTATAACTTGGGAAGTGAAAAAGAGCTGATACGTTAACCTTTATTGAAGTAGGGACCTCATGCAGTGAACAGGTGATTACAACAAGGGATCTCTGAGAACTAGGCTTCATATAATCTATGAATACTTCTACATACTTCTAGGATTCATATTCTCAGAGGTGGAGAAGTACAAGGACTTCCTCTGTTCAAAGGAATTATCTTAGACTCTCTGGAGTTGGTGGTAAGTGATGAATTTTCGAGTTTGTATCTATCCAATATTTATGAGAGATGTATTGAACATAATGCATTCACTCACATCACCGTAAGGCAATTCTAACCCTTCCAGCGTAATAACGAAGAGATAGCTGATGCTGTCCATGCCATGCTTCATCTCTATAGAAAGGTAAAATCGTGATAGGACACATGACAACAATATTTACCACCCGGGACCTCCAGTGAGGAAGATATCCTGAAAGTTGGGATGTCAAACTTCTAAAAGACCTAGCACATTCCACGACCTACCCCCATATGAGCTCACCAAGGGGAGGTATGTGGGTGTAACCTTGATCTATAAAAATCAAAGGTTGGGTTTCTGTAATTATTCATTTCTGGAAGACATAGTTCTCTGTGAAAGTGTTGCATTTTCTTATGCGGAGTGCTTCCCTCCATAACAATAACAGCCATTCCTTCAATATCAGGATTAGTTCTTCTTTCGTTACTCCTCCTTATTCCATGTAATTGTATATATCATATTGTGTTTTTCCAAATTGGCATATCTTAATATTTTTATTTTTAAAAATACTTCCTACCTTTCTGGATTAAATTTATAAAATTTAATAGCTCTGTCACGTACACACTTCTCAGCACGTGAAACGGGGTGCACCTGCAAGGGTTAAGTTATCCCTTCTCACTCAATCTAGCACTCAACCTCTGCTCTAGGCTATAAAATAAGCATAAATCACACCCCAACACATTCACCACACCCCGATTTCATTACGCTGCTGCCATCACTCAAACACGCAGGGTGATGAGTAGAGATGAGCGAACGTGTTTCGAAAACGTTCACCAACCTCAAACTCGGCAGGAATGTAGCACATTCGGGTTCGGGTTCGCTTTCACAAGCATTTTTACTTACAGTTGATAAAAGTCGGTCACGGTTCGGTAATTCATCGCATTTCCACTAATTCTTTTGTTATTACATTGGCTACGATAGTGGTGCTGTATGAGAAGCGGAGGGGCGGGGGGACGTGGTTGATGAGGGGAGGTGTGGAGAGGTTAGAGGTGCGTGTGAAAAGGTTACAGAAGTGGCACACGCTTTTTTTTCCATTAATTTATGTGTGTTGATTTCGGAAACCAATCAGGGCGCACAAACCATCCACAAGGTCTTCTGTGATTGGCTGCCAAAGTCACATCTCCTTTTACATAAAAAGAGCAGACTGTTATGATTTGGTAGCTGAGGAGAGCAGGCAAAAACGGCAATACACCAGAGAGGTTGGAATCTACTGGATTGCAGTACCCTGACTAACCACCACAACTAAAGGCAGCCGTGGAGCGTTCCTACGTTGGTCCTAGACGCCTCGTCACAGCCTGAGAGGTTAACTACACCTAAAGATAGAAAGAGGAAAGCTATCTGCCCCGGAACAGATCCCCAAAGAACATAGGAAGCCCCCAAACATGTAATGGCGGTTAGACAAGAGGAAATACAGACACAGACAGAAAATAGTATGAGCAAACGTTGGGGCCCAATCTTCCTAGACAGAAAAGGATAGGAAGGACACTTACTGCAATCCAAAAAACCCTAAAAAATACCAACTCTACTAATTGCAAAAACACCTGAGATCACATGACCTCTACCACCTAAATTAGTTCTCTGGAGTAACAAAACTAAGCCGCAGTCACTGAAAAAACTGGAAAAGGCAAATGAACAAGTAACAGTGGCTCCAGAAGAACTGAGAGGAGCCCAAGCCCCCCGGGGGGGAAGACCTGGCTAACCTCACAGAAATGCAGAGAAATATGCAAATGGTAAGCACAAAAACAAAAACAGAGAAATATCTTATATAAGACCAGTCTGTAACTCCTGATTGCCAATCCTCATTGAATGGTTCAGTACTGTTTGTAACCACCAGAGGGAGCTTCTGCTCAGAATTCATTTCTAACACATTCACAACAGTACCCCCCCTTGAGGAGGGGTCACCAAACCCTCATTTGGGCAACCAGGTCGGTCAGGATGAGCTCTGTGATATGCACGGATCAGTCTCCTAGCATGGATGTCCGAAGCAAACACCCAAGAATTGTCCTCCTGACCATAACCTCTCCACTTAACCAAATACTGGAGTTTCCGTCTAGAAAAACGAGAATCCAATATTTTCTCAACCACATACTCCAGATTGCCCTCAACCAAAACAGGGTCAGGAGGCGCAGCCATAGGAACCACTGGCTCGACAAACCTCTTCAATAAGGACTTGTGGAACACGTTATGGATCTTAAATGTCCCTGGAAGAAGTAAACGAAAGGAAACAGGATTAAGAATCTCCGTGATCTTATAAGGTCCAATGAACCTAGGCTTAAACTTAGGAGATGCAACTCTCATAGGGATATTCCTTGAGGACAACCAGACCAAGTCCCCCACTTTAAACGAGGACTAGGGTTGAGCATTCCGATACGAAACCCGGTTCCGATACCTGAAATCCAATGTAAGTCTGTGGGAACAAAATATGGGAAGTACTTCCGATACTTACTTCCGATATTTTGTTCCCATAGACTTACATTGGATTTCAGGTATCGGAAGTATCAGAAGTATCGGAATGCTCAACCCTACCGAGACCATCAGTCCTATGCGGTTGGCAAACCACTGGGCCCTTTCCTGAGAGAGGGACAACCTCTCCACTACCTGGTCCCAAATCTGCTGCATACGCTCCACAACAGAGTCAACACCTGGACAGACAGAAGCCTCCGTCTGTCCCGAAGAAAATCGAGGGTGAAACCCAAAATTGCAGAAAAATGGAGACATCAAAGTGGCAGAGCTAGCCCTATTATTAAGAGCAAACTCAGCCAAAGGCAAAAAAGAGACCCAGTCATCTTGATCAGCAGACACAAAGCATCTCAGATAAGTCTCCAATGTCTGGTTTGTTCTCTCAGTTTGTCCATTGGTCTGAGGATGAAAAGCCGAGGAGAAAGACAATTGAACACCAAGTTTAGAACAAAAAGTCCTCCAAAATCTGGAAACAAACTGGACTCCTCTGTCAGACACAATATTCTCAGGAATGCCGTGTAACCGAACCACGTGCTGAAGGAACAAAGGCACCAATTCGGAGGCGGAAGGCAACTTAGGTAATGGCACAAGATGTATCATTTTGGAAAACCTATCACAAATCACCCAGATAACAGTCATTCTCTGAGAAACAGGGAGGTCGGAAATGAAATCCATAGAGATATGGGTCCATGGTCTCTTGGGCACAGGCAATGGCATCAACAAACCACTAGAGCGAGAGCAAGGCTTGGAGCGAGAGCAAGTCCCGCAGGACTGCACAAATTCCCTGACGTCATGAGACAAGGTAGGCCACCAAAAGGACCGACTAACCAAGTCTCTGGTACCAAAAATTCCGGGATGACCGGCCAACGCGGAACAATGAATCTCAGACATCACACTCTTTTTCCACCGGTCTGGGACAAACAATTTCCCAATAGGGCAGCGCTCGGGTTTATCCTCCTGACACCCTTCCAGAGCCAGTCTCAAATTGGGCGAGATGGCGGAAAGAAGTATACCCTCTTTCAAAATAACAGCAGGATCAGATAACTCAGGAGAGTCCGCAAGGAAACTCCTCGAGAGGGCATCCGCCTTAACATTGTTAGTGCCAGGAAGAAAGGAAACCACAAAATTAAAACGTGTGAAAAACAAGGCCCACCTGGCCTGTCTAGGATTAAGTCGCTTGGCTGATTCCAGATAAACCAGATTCTTATGGTCCATGAGGACCACCACCTGATGTTTGGCTCCCTCCAGCCAATGTCTCCACTCTTCAAAAGCCCACTTCATGGCCAATAACTCCCGATTACCCACGTCATAATTACGTTCAGTAGGAGAAAATTTTAGAGAGAAAAAGGCACAAGGGTTACTTTTAGAGGTCTCTGGATCTCTTTGGGACAAAACGGCACCTGCCCCATTTTCAGAGGCATCAACCTCCACCTGAAATGGCAGAGAAACATCAGGCTGCCGTAGAACAGGAGCAGAAGTGAATCTCTGCTTAAGTTCCTGAAACGCAGAGACTGCCTCAGGAGGCCAATTCACCACATCAGAACCCTTTTTGGTCAAATCAGTCAATGCTTTAACAATAACAGAGAAATTACCAATAAATTTACGATAAAAATTGGCAAAACCCAAGAATCTCTTAAGAGCCTTTAATGAAGTAGGTTGGACCCGATCACAGATGGCCTGAACCTTGACCGGGTCCAGTTCAATAACAGATGGGGACAAAATGAATCCCAGAAATGAGATCCTCTGTATGCCAAAAAGACACTTTGATCCCTTCACATACAGAGCATTCTCTCTCAAAATCTGGAACACAGTCCGAACATGTTTCACATGAGAGTCCCAGTCATTGGAAAAAATCAAGATATCATCCAAATAAACAATCAGAAATTTATCCACAAAATCCCTGAAAATGTCATTCATGAAGGACTGGAAGACGGAAGGAGCATTAGTGAGCCCAAAGGGCATCACTAGGTACTCAAAATGCCCCTCTGGGGTATTAAACGCCGTCTTCCATTTATCCCCGTGCTTAATGCGAATAAGGTTATACGCCCCCCTGAGGTCAAGCTTGGTAAACCAAGTAGAACTTTTCACCCTGGAAAACAGGTCAGAAATCAAGGGTAATGGATATTGATATTTCACAGTGATATTGTTCAAGAGACGATAATCAATACACGGCCTTAATGAACCATCCTTTTTGGCCACAAAGAAAAAACCGGCACCCAAGGGTGAAGAGGATGTTCTGATATGACCCTTCTCCAATGACTCCTTGATATAAGACCGCATAGCGTCATGTTCAGGTAAAGACAAGTTAAAAAGGCGACCTTTAGGGAATTTACTACCAGGCACTAATTCAATAGCGCAGTCATAGCTCCTATGGGGGGGCAAGGATGCAGATTTACTTTCGCTGAACACATCAGAAAAATCAGTCAAAAAGTCAGGAACATCCTGAGCCTGGGGAGAGGCAGAAAAACAGGAGTGTTGGCATTAACACATTGGCAGCCCCAACTGGTTACAGACACAGATTTCCAATCCAAAACAGGATTATGAGACTGTAACCAAGGAAAACATAGTACAATAATGTCATGCAGATTATACAGCACCAAAAATTTGCAACTCTCCTGATGATCAGGTTCAACCCTCATTATCACCTGAAAAGAAACCAAGGAATATGGTATTGTAGAGCACCCCAACAGAGGAAATAATAAAAAAAGCAGACAGCACAAGAAATATGAACCAATATAAGAATTTATTAATGGCACAGAATTATAGAATATAAACTTTAAATATTAAAATAAAACATGAGTAAAATAAGAGACCCTATCCATATGTGCTGGAATGATAAACTAATAAATTGCTCAAAATATGTAACCAGGTAAGTGGGCAGTAATAAATGTGCCCTAACAAATGTACAACCAGCCCAATAACCTATATAAAAGCTATAGCGAACTTATATATAAAAGTGCAGCATGGATCACAAAAAATAATTAATTCCAAATAATGTGCAACAAAGTGCAATTAACCTAAATTGTGAAACACAAATCGCATGGTGCAATGATAGTGAAGAAAAAAACCCAGTGCGAACCAAAAATAGTAAGGTCGCTATATAGCGATAGGCTTGGATCGCAGAAATTACCTGGGAGCAAAGAACCAGCACAGGAGGGATCTCAACCACGCGCCCCAACGCGCGTTTCGGTATATAACCTTCATCAGGGGGATAGTATGAACCAGGGATAGTGGGCTATATATAGCAGACCGCAATCAGATACAGGGTATTGAGGGCGCATGCGCCTCCGTCATGAACCGGAAGTTCCGGTGCATCAGGCGTCACGTGACCAAATAATGCCGGGTCAAACCCGACATATTGATGACGTATAGACGCCGTCGCCACGGACGACCTGCTCATCAGGACACGCATGCGCACCACCCAGTCATGATGGCAACATGAAGATAAACAGAATTATAATCATATGATGACGCTCAAACATATATATATATATATATAATGAATAACGGAATAATAATATGAATACATACAAATCATTATAACATATACAAACATAAGAAGTGCACAAAACATAAAAATATGTAAACATATATATATATATGTGAATATATAAGAAAGATATATACATAGTGTATAATGGCATAATGTACATATCAAATAGTACAGTGAAAGTGCAAGTGCAATAAAAAATTAGATTAATAATCAATAACATGTGAAACAGTGGAAATGCAATATGCTACGAAAAAATTGAATTGGCTACTATTTATACATAATATGAGTGTAAAAATACATACACATGTATTAATATAATAACGAAAAATAATCAATAGTGAATAATGATAACCAATAATAAAAAAAAAGGGATAAACCACAAATTGCAATGATAAATAATAATAAAATAATACATAAAAAAATTTATTACACTTACAAAAAATTACAAGAATAAAAAATAATAAAAAATAAGAAAAATATGAGAAATAAAAAATAAAAAATAAAAAATAAAAATAAAAAAATATGTTCAATTGTCATAAGGCGTCTTCAGAATACTTCATGTGGGGAGAATATGTCAAATTTCACAAATCCTTGGTAACTAAAATGCATAAAAAAAATTAAGAAATGAGTTTATAAAAAGGATATAAAAGAAAGACTCTCATTAAGACCATTTGGGGACACCGTATTAAGGGTCCATATCCATTTAGTTTCCAATTGGGCAAGGCGTTTACTGATGTTTCCTCCCCTGATATTACCAGGTAATTTATCAATCCCCAAGACCTTCAATAATGTTGAATCACAACCATGATACATTTTGAAATGTCTGGGGATGGTTTTTAGGGAAGAAACATCCTCAATGTCCTTGGCTGCCTGGATGCCCAACACATGTTCTCTCGTTCTGACCTTCAACTGTCTCGTAGTGAGACCAACATAAATCAGTGCACAAGGGCACGTTGCATAGTAAATCACAGAAGATGATGTACATGTAATACTATGTTTAATGTTGAATTCTCGAGACTGGTCAGAATTGTGAAAACTGTGTCCTCTTATCACATTGGGGCATGCCACGCATGAACCACATGGTCTGCACCCATAATTTGGCCTAACTGGTGCAATAACATTAGTTGTAGTTTTGATGTCATAATGGCTTTTTACCAATTTGTCACTCAAATTCAATGACCTTCTAAATGTAATCTGCGGTCTGTCTCCTATAAATTTAGATATGATCGGATCAGTCTTCAAAATTTGCCAGTGTTTGTTCAAGCATGATCTGACCCGATCACTCTGACCATTGAATTGAGTGATAAAACGAACCACATCAGATTGTGTAGATGTTTGATTAGTATATAATGCATTATGTCGACTCATGTGCCTTGCCCTATTGAATGCCCTTTTGATTGATCTATGGCTGTAGCCACCTTCCAAAAACCTAGTCTTCATTATCTCGGCCTGTTTGAAGAAATCACTGTCATTGGAGCATATGCGTCGCAATCTTAAGAATTGTCCAATCGGAATGGAATTGATTAAGGATCTAGGGTGTGATGAGGACGCATGAACCAACGCATTGACTGCTGTATTTTTCCTGAATAGATCTGTCTGAAGACAGTCATCAGAATCTTTTGTAATGCATACATCCAAAAAGTCTATAGTATGAGTATGTTGATTGAAGGTAAAGTGCATATTGATGTTATTAGAATTTAACCTGCTAATAAAGGCAGATAATGCTTCAGCATCATCCTGCCATATTAAAAAAACATCGTCAATATAACGCGTCCATAAACTGACGTGTTCGATACCCCCAAAATCACCAGAAAAGAACAGGTCCCTCTCCCAAAGTCCAAGGAACAGATTGGCGTACGATGGAGCAAAAGACGCTCCCATCGCTGTTCCCTGGACTTGAAGGAAGAAGGACCCGCCAAATGTAAAAAATTTTTTTGATAAAGCAAACTCAAGTAAATTAATAAAAAATATAATGAAATCTCGTGAAAATGTAGAGTGTTGTAAAAAATACATAACAGCAGCCAATCTGTCAGTATGCCTAATATTCGTATACAGTGATTCAACATCACATGTGACCAGGATGGCATCATGGTCAACATGTAACCCATCAATCTTTTTTAAAAAATCATTTGTATCTTTAGTGTGGGAAGGAAGCGCTGTCACAAGGGGTTGCAGTATTGTGTCAATATATTTATTGACATTTTCCAAATAATTATTGCAACCAGAAATAATAGGCCTACCAGGGGGATTACTTTGGTCTTTATGTATTTTAGGTAGCAAATAAAGGGTGGGAATGGTGGGTTCACTGACCTGTAAAGCCAAAAAAAGATCATTAGTGATCGTACCATCATTCCTTGCTTCACGTAAGAATTCTTTTAATTGTGTTTGGAATTTAGATAAGGGATTGAATGTTAGTTTTTTATAACAGTTCACATTATTCAATTGACGAAAAGCTTCACCTTCATATAACTCTTTAGGCCAGACCACTACATTCCCACCCTTATTTGCCAATTTAAATACCACATCTTGTATGTCCATAAGTTTTTTAAGACCATCTTTCTCTTCCTTATTTAAATTATCAATATAAGGATATGTTGGAATATTGCCTAACTCACAACTAACCGCTTTGACAAATACATCAATTGCAGGGCAAGAGGATAGCGGGGGAAATTTATTAGATTTCTTCTTTAGTATATTAGGGACCTCACCTTCAGAAGGTAAATCATGTTCCCTTGCCAGCTGTTCTAAAATACTCAACGCCTCCTGTTCCGTCTGTTTCGTTTATTCGGAGAAAACACAGATTTCTCTTCCTCTTGGGAGTATAAACCGAAGATGCAGATACGGAAGAGGAGGCAATTGAGATATCACTCAATTTCTTCCGAATAAACGAAATTTTTCTCCGGACTCTGGCAATAGTCAACTAAAGGTAATCAATCTTAGCTCCTATGTATTTTCATCAGCAGAGATTGATATTCTCACCAAGGGATTGAGTTTCTGTCCTACGGCATCCTTTGACTGCTTCACCGCAGTAAAAGACCTTCATTTATTTGCCAGAAAGATTTTATTTAAACGGTTCTTTTTCAATAAAAATAACCATGACTTGTTTTCTACAGAGACGGAACAGGAGGCGTTGAGTATTTTAGAACAGCTGGCAAGGGAACATGATTTACCTTCTGAAGGTGAGGTCCCTAATATACTAAAGAAGAAATCTAATAAATTTCCCCCGCTATCCTCTTGCCCTGCAATTGATGTATTTGTCAAAGCGGTTAGTTGTGAGTTAGGCAATATTCCAACATATCCTTATATTGATAATTTAAATAAGGAAGAGAAAGATGGTCTTAAAAAACTTATGGACATACAAGATGTGGTATTTAAATTGGCAGATAAGGGTGGGAATGTAGTGGTCTGGCCTAAAGAGTTATATGAAGGTGAAGCTTTTCGTCAATTGAATAATGTGAACTGTTATAAAAAACTAACATTCAATCCCTTATCTAAATTCCAAACACAATTAAAAGAATTCTTACGTGAAGCAAGGGATGATGGTACGATCACTAATGATCTTTTTTTGGCTTTACAGGTCAGTGAACCCACCATTCCCACCCTTTATTTGCTACCTAAAATACATAAAGACCAAAGTAATCCCCCTGGTAGGCCTATTATTTCTGGTTGCAATAATTATTTGGAAAATGTCAATAAATATATTGACACAATACTGCAACCCCTTGTGACAGCGCTTCCTTCCCACACTAAAGATACAAATGATTTTTTAAAAAAGATTGATGGGTTACATGTTGACCATGATGCCATCCTGGTCACATGTGATGTTGAATCACTGTATACGAATATTAGGCATACTGACAGATTGGCTGCTGTTATGTATTTTTTACAACACTCTACATTTTCACGAGATTTCATTATATTTTTTATTAATTTACTTGAGTTTGCTTTATCAAAAAAATTTTTTACATTTGGCGGGTCCTTCTTCCTTCAAGTCCAGGGAACAGCGATGGGAGCGTCTTTTGCTCCATCGTACGCCAATCTGTTCCTTGGACTTTGGGAGAGGGACCTGTTCTTTTCTGGTGATTTTGGGGGTATCGAACACGTCAGTTTATGGACGCGTTATATTGACGATGTTTTTTTAATATGGCAGGATGATGCTGAAGCATTATCTGCCTTTATTAGCAGGTTAAATTCTAATAACATCAATATGCACTTTACCTTCAATCAACATACTCATACTATAGACTTTTTGGATGTATGCATTACAAAAGATTCTGATGACTGTCTTCAGACAGATCTATTCAGGAAAAATACAGCAGTCAATGCGTTGGTTCATGCGTCCTCATCACACCCTAGATCCTTAATCAATTCCATTCCGATTGGACAATTCTTAAGATTGCGACGCATATGCTCCAATGACAGTGATTTCTTCAAACAGGCCGAGATAATGAAGACTAGGTTTTTGGAACGTGGCTACAGCCATAGATCAATCAAAAGGGCATTCAATAGGGCAAGGCACATGAGTCGACATAATGCATTATATACTAATCAAACATCTACACAATCTGATGTGGTTCGTTTTATCACTCAATTCAATGGTCAGAGTGATCGGGTCAGATCATGCTTGAACAAACACTGGCAAATTTTGAAGACTGATCCGATCATATCTAAATTTATAGGAGACAGACCGCAGATTACATTTAGAAGGTCATTGAATTTGAGTGACAAATTGGTAAAAAGCCATTATGACATCAAAACTACAACTAATGTTATTGCACCAGTTAGGCCAAATTATGGGTGCAGACCATGTGGTTCATGCGTGGCATGCCCCAATGTGATAAGAGGACACAGTTTTCACAATTCTGACCAGTCTCGAGAATTCAACATTAAACATAGTATTACATGTACATCATCTTCTGTGATTTACTATGCAACGTGCCCTTGTGCACTGATTTATGTTGGTCTCACTACGAGACAGTTGAAGGTCAGAACGAGAGAACATGTGTTGGGCATCCAGGCAGCCAAGGACATTGAGGATGTTTCTTCCCTAAAAACCATCCCCAGACATTTCAAAATGTATCATGGTTGTGATTCAACATTATTGAAGGTCTTGGGGATTGATAAATTACCTGGTAATATCAGGGGAGGAAACATCAGTAAACGCCTTGCCCAATTGGAAACTAAATGGATATGGACCCTTAATACGGTGTCCCCAAATGGTCTTAATGAGAGTCTTTCTTTTATATCCTTTTTATAAACTCATTTCTTAATTTTTTTTATGCATTTTAGTTACCAAGGATTTGTGAAATTTGACATATTCTCCCCACATGAAGTATTTTGAAGACGCCTTATGACAATTGAACATATTTTTTTATTTTTATTATTTATTTTTTATTTTTTATTTCTCATATTTTTTCTTATTTTTTATTATTTTTTATTCTTGTAATTTTTTGTAAGTGTAATAAATTTTTTTATGTATTATTTTATTATTATTTATCATTGCAATTTGTGGTTTATCCCTTTTTTTTTATTATTGGTTATCATTATTCACTATTGATTATTTTTCGTTATTATATTAATACATGTGAATGTATTTTTACACTCATATTATGTATAAATAGTAGCCAATTCAATTTTTTCGTAGCATATTGCATTTCCACTGTTTCACATGTTATTGATTATTAATCTAATTTTTTATTGCACTTGCACTTTCACTGTACTATTTGATATGTACATTATGCCATTATACACTATGTATATATCTTTCTTATATATTCACATATATATATATGTTTACATATTTTTATGTTTTGTGCACTTCTTATGTTTGTATATGTTATAATGATTTGTATGTATTCATATTATTATTCCGTCATTCATTATATATATATATGTTTGAGCGTCATCATATGATTATAATTCTGTTTATCTTCATGTTGCCATCATGACTGGGTGGTGCGCATGCGTGTCCTGATGAGCAGGTCGTCCGTGGCGACGGCGTCTATACGTCATCAATATGTCGGGTTTGACCCGGCATTATTTGGTCACGTGACGCCTGATGCACCGGAACTTCCGGTTCATGACGGAGGCGCATGCGCCCTCAATACCCTGTATCTGATTGCGGTCTGCTATATATAGCCCACTATCCCTGGTTCATACTATCCCCCTGACGAAGGTTATATACCGAAACGCGCGTTGGGGCGCGTGGTTGAGATCCCTCCTGTGCTGGTTCTTTGCTCCCAGGTAATTTCTGCGATCCAAGCCTATCGCTATATAGCGACCTTACTATTTTTGGTTCGCACTGGGTTTTTTTCTTCACTATCATTGCACCATGCGATTTGTGTTTCACAATTTAGGTTAATTGCACTTTGTTGCACATTATTTGGAATTAATTATTTTTGTGATCCATGCTGCACTTTTATATATAAGTTCGCTATAGCTTTTATATAGGTTATTGGGCTGGTTGTACATTTGTTAGGGCACATTTATTACTGCCCACTTACCTGGTTACATATTTTGAGCAATTTATTAGTTTATCATTCCAGCACATATGGATAGGGTCTCTTATTTTACTCATGTTTTATTATAATATTTAAAGTTTATATTGTATAATTCTGTGCCATTAATAAATTCTTATATTGGTTCATATTTCTTGTGCTGTCTGCTTTTTTTATTATTTCCTCTGTTGGGGTGCTCTACCATACCATATTCCTTGGTTTCTTTTCATGTTTCCGGATGGTCTGCCATCCATTCTTTTAGGAATTTTTTGGATACAATTTTAGTATTATTGATCATATAATTTATTATTTAGTATTATTTTCCAATTTTCCTATTTTCATCATTATCACCTGAGTAGAGAACTGGGGTTTATTCTCAGCCAAAGGGGTAGAATCAATCCCCAGTAGGGGAATAGACTTCCGTAGGGGTATCAAGGGAAACCCACAAAATCCATCAGGTTAATAGCTGCTCCCGAATCAACAAAAGCCTGAGAAGAAAATGTGGACAGGGAGCAAATCAGGGTAACAGTCAACAGAAATTTAGTCTGAACACTACCCAAGACAACTTAGCGTGCAAAACGTCTTCCCCGCTTAGGGCAGACCGAAACAGCATGAGAGGCGTCACCACAGTAGAAACACAACCCATTGCGTTTTCAAAACTCATGACGCTGTGCCCCAGAAGCCACTCTATCACACTGCATGGGTTCAGAAGCTGGTTCACAAGGCAACACTATTCCACGCATACCTCTACGCTCACGCAAACGTCTGTCAATTTGAATCGCCAATGACATAGAATCATTGAGACCAGAGGGAGCAGGGAAACCCACCATAACATCTTTTACTTTCTCTGACAGACCCTTCCGAAAAAGGGCTGCCAAAGCATCATCATTCCATTTGGTCAGGACTGCCCACTTTCGGAATTTCTGACAGTACAACTCAGCGTCCTCAAGCCCCTGATTTAATGCCAACAAGGTTTTTTCAGCTTGATCAGTGACATTAGGTTCATCATACAATAACCCCAGAGCCAGAAAAAATGCATCAACATTACTCAAAACAGGGTCCCCAGGTGTCAGGGAAAAAGCCCAATCCTGAGGATCGCCGCGCAGGAGAGAGATGACAATTTGAACCTGCTGTGCTGCGTTCCCTGAGGACTTAGGTTTTAAGGCAAAAAACAACTTACAGTTATTTTTGAAATTCAGAAATTTAGCTCGATCCCCCAAAAATAAATCTGGCATGGGAATCCTAGGTTCCACAACCGGCAATCCTGCAAGATAGGTAGCAATACTCCGAACTTCAGTGGCAAGCTGATCGACACGGCCAGACAACTGTGCAAACTCCATTGAGAGAAAAAAAAATCCTCCTCAGCACCCAGAGAAAAAGAGGGAAAAAATGCAACAGAGAAAAAAAAATAATAATTTCTGACAACTTTCTTTTTTCTTTTACTATTTTTCCCTTCTATTGAGTACCATATAATTTTCAGTTTGGCCGGTGATACTGTTATGATTTGGTAGCTGAGGAGAGCAGGCAAAAACGGCAATACACCAGAGAGGTTGGAATTTACTGGATTGCAGTACCCTGACTAACCACCACAACTAAAGGCAGCCGTGGAGCGTTCCTACGTTGGTCCTAGACGCCTCGTCACAGCCTGAGAGGTTAACTACACCTAAAGATAGAAAGAGGAAAGCTATCTGCCCCGGAGCAGATCCCCAAAGAACATAGGAAGCCCCCAAACATGTAATGGCGGTTAGACAAGAGGAAATACAGACACAGACAGAAAATAGTATGAGCAAACGTTGGGGCCCAATCTTCCTAGACAGAAAAGGATAGGAAGGACACTTACTGCAATCCAAAAAACCCTAAAAAATACCAACTCTACTAATTGCAAAAACACCTGAGATCACACGACCTCTACCACCTAAATTAGTTCTCTGGAGTAACAAAACTAAGCCGCAGCCACTGAAAAAACTGGAAAAGGGAAATGAACAAGTAACAGTGGCTCCAGAAGAACTGAGAGGAGCCCAAGCCCCCCGGTGGGGGGGAAAAGACCTGGCTAACCTCACAGAAATGCAGAGAAATATGCAAATGGTAAGAACAAAAACAAAAAACAGAAAATATCTTATCTGAGAGCAGAAGAGGCAAGACTCAGCAAGCTTCCAAGTGAACCAGGAACCACAGTTGAGACAAGAACAATTGATCACCGGCAACCATGATGGGAGGGAACCTCCCTTATATAAGACCAGTCTGTAACTCCTGATTGCCAATCCTCATTGAATGGTTCAGTACTGTTTGTAACCACCAGAGGGAGCTTCTGCTCAGAATTCATTTCTAACACATTCACAACAGCAGACATCTTGTTTTGCTGGTGCCATTTACTCAATGTCACAGTGCAGAGACGTCGCTCCTGCTGGTGCTGAGAGTGAACTTGTCCTGTGTGAAATTGATCTTCTAGCATCGAAGTAGATTGTGCAAAAACTGTACGGCTGTCTCCAGAAGCCCCATTAGCTACTCCAAATCGTTTGTGATAAAACTGTGTTTCAGTGACAAATGAGAAGTCCACATTTGAATATATAAATTCTTTGTGCTAATACCGTTTTCCTGAAACAATGCCACATTTTAGCAGAATACCGTAATATGTTGTACTGGTAATATTTTGGCCTAGGCAGGAGTCCACATTTCAAAATATAAATTATTTGTGGTAATACTGTGGTGCAGAAGTAAGAACACATTTCTCCAGAAAAATATTTTGTGCTGGTAATATTTTTTTGCCATGGATGAATCCACTTTTGAAAATACAAGATGTTATTGCTAATAGGATGTTCTTGAAACAAGGCCATGTTTAGGTATATAAATAATTAGTGCTACTAGTTTTTCTCCAGCCAGGAGTTCACATTTCTGAATCTAAATTGTTTGGACTAATAGCGTGCTACAGAAAGCAGACTACTTTTCAGTATAAAAATCCTTTGTGCTAATTGTGTGGTTCAGCCACATTTCACATTTCAGCCTGGGACAGAGCTTGAAGCATTTCTAACTTAAACATTGATCAGTAATGAGTGAATGAGTGACAGGTGTAGGCCAGGTGGTCTAAGAGCTCTGCCAAATTCAGGCAAGATACATGAAAGAGACCCAACTTGGAGTCCAAATACCACATTAATATTAGACCCCTAATTACGTCCATATTTAATCTTCTAAACTCCTGGAAACACTTTACTTTGTCTTTTTCCGGAAAATGTCATTTAATTAAGATGATAATATTTCCAAAACTATTGTATATTTTCCAAACACTACCTATTTTGTTGACACGTGCTGATGTTAAAACTCTAAACACTGCTTTTAGGAATTTTATTTGGGGAGACAAAAAGCGTACACGTATAGGTCTAATCAAACTACAAGCCCCAAAGGAGGAGGGTGGCATCAACTTCCCAGACATTGCAAAGTACAATCTAGCAGCAAATCTCAGATACACCATTGATTGGTTAAGAGGTAGCTCACATTTCGCAGACATACTTTTAGACCAATAATTAAGTCCCCATGTCTCCTTACCAGCATTACTACATATGGCCAATGATGACCTTATTGCAGACTTAAGAAACCACCCCACCATATGGCAAACTATTCAGATGTGGAGGAAATGCCGGAGACTATGTCATTTGAGAAGCGATGTCTCTCCTTTTGTGCCCTTTCTGGGTAACCCGGGCTTTATGGGAGGTAAACCACCCTTATCTTACTTGAGCTGGCTGGGCAGGGTTGCATCTTGGCAGCTGACCTATTAGATGATAGATTCTCCATGCTTGCATTTGACATAGCAGCACAACGTTTCTCAACATTTGTAAATAAGCCCTTCCTTTTTCTTCAAGCAAGGAGCTTAACTTTGAAAAGTATAGCAACTAGGGGTGGAGAAAGAGGGAGGAACGCTTTGGATGGCTTCCTTAGGACCGCCAGGGTGCAGATAGCCTCGACAAGCAGTATTTACACACTGTTGCGTAAGCAATGGTCATGGGAGGGCAAAAAGACAGGTCCAGCACGATGGGTTAATGATATACAGAACATCACAGTCGGGGAAATCTTAGATGCCACTTTGATGCAACGGAAGGTGATCCCCTCCAGCAGTTATGCAGACATGTCTTTATTACTCCTTCATAGAGCTTATATTACCCCACACATTAAGTCTAGGATGTCTCCAGCGGGCACATTCACATGTTCCAAATGCGGGACAGGAAACACAGACATATTTCATCACATGTGGGGATGCCCAAAGTGCAAAAAATATGGCAGTCTATCCACACCGAACTGCAGAATCTTGGTGGGATAGTGTTTCCTTTGACGCCGCAATGGGCAATATTTAATATTTTAGATAGCTCTCAACACAAATTCCCCAAACATGTTAAGGCCATGTTGATAATATGGGTCTCAGCTGCCAGGAAAAGTATCTTGCAGCACTGGCTACATCCATTGCCACCACCCAAATCTCTCATATACTCCAAAATAATGTATATTTTTCGAATGGACTAGCTAGACACCCTGACAAATAAAGAGAAATTGACTGGGAAGTTTTTAAGCACATGGTCATTGTTCATCCCATCACTGTCTCAAGACACCAGGGACAAACTAAGGACACATTTTGAAAACACCCAGTGGTATCTTCTTCAGAAAATTAGCAGACATAATCCTATTCCTTGAGCTTGTTGATTGTTAATCGAATGCAGGGACGTTTTAGGGGTTTATATGTTGGGGGGATGGGAGGGTTGAGGGAGGAGGGAGTACATTTATGAGTATTATACCTGTCAACTAAGCGTCAAATAAGCTTGATACCTTCAAACCTGTATGACTTACTTTTTGGTAATGCTCTTTAAATCAATATTTTGAGTTTTACGTCTGTCAAATAAGCTTGTTACTTCAAGACTTGTATGATTATCTTTTATTGTAATACTCTTTAAATCAATAAAACATGTTGGAAAAAAAAAATAAAAATTAGGGGCAAGAGCCAGTGAAGTGGCATCAAGTTATTTTACTCAGTTATATAGCGTCATTAATTACACAGCGCTTAACAGACATTATCAAATTCCTCAGAGTAGAAATAGTATAATGGGGCTGTGACAACCCTTCCACAACAGGCAGCCCACCAGATTGAGACCCAACTTGGAGTCTCCACATTTCATAAAATTGTTTGTAACATCAGCAGCAGTAGCAACAGATACTACAAAGGTGTCACAGACTGCAATATTGTCAGATCAATGCAGCAAACTAAAAATGACACCATCGCCTAGTCTGCCCTGTCTGCGACTGGGGTGCAAAAGTTATTGGAGATCCATGACTCGCTCATCTTGATGAAAGTTACATGGTCTACGCTTTCAAGAGACAGGCGGATGCGCTTATCTGTCAGGATACCACCAGCAGCGGTGAAGACATGTTCTGAGAGAACGCGGTCTGTCAGGCATGACAAAACCTCCAAGGCGTGTGAGGCAAACTCAGACCACTGTTCCATTTTTGAAGAACAAAATGCAAAGTGTCCAAACCCCCCGATGGTATTGATATTGAGTTCAAAATACTTCTGCATCATCTTCTCCATTCATTCAGACTTGTATTTTGTTCTTCTGCTGTACTGGCTATGGGCAGCATGGTGACTCAGTGGTTAGCACTGCAGCGCTGGGGTCCTGAGTTCAAATCCCACCAAGGACAACATCTGCAAGGAGTTTGTATGTTCTGCTTGTACTGCTTGTGCCTGGTACTCCGGTTTCCTTCCACACTCCAAAGTAAGTGGATTTTTAGGCTAGGCACCCTAAACCCCCAGGGCTTAAATGAGAATTTTGGGCTTGCATCATATTTATAATATTAGAGTCATGCTATGCTATTTTATTTTAGGGGAGGGGTGGTTTAATTTTATTTTTATTATTGTATTTTTTTTTTATATTGATATGTGATTTTATGTATTCATTGTAGGTTTTTTGTCAGCGTCCTTGATATGGGGATTACCATGTTTCTCTGGAGTTATATGTTCCAAGTGTCTATGAAGATTTCATCTGGGTTATACATTCAAGAATAATTTCCAGTGTTTCATATTATTGGACCAGCAGCAAGTCATCTTTACTGCCCATATTCAAGCGTGGTCCGATATTATTTTAATCCTATACCTTTGGATTCATTATTATGGACACCTTTTTATATATATATATAATAATTTCTATGATATCTTTGGCTTTTTATAAGTATTTTGCCACTGTGGCACATATAAAAATTATTATTGCATCTTATTGTCAGTTGGTGCTTATGATTTTCATGTATTTGCTTTCTTTTACCATGCAAGGTTTATTTGTAATAATATTTTTTTAGAATATAATCGGTACTCTCTATAAGATAGGTATTTCTTCCTTGAATTTCACATTTTGAGCATATTAAATTAGTTTTAAGCTTTACAGCAATTGCTATCACCTTAAATTTAGCGCACTATTTTATGCACGTTATTTAAATGATATATTTATATTATGCACTTGTTCACTTTATGTGCCGGTTTCTCATCACCAATAAATGATATATTTATTCCATTTTATAGTATGCATCAGCACTTTATTTATATTTTAGTATAATTCACTTTTCAAATCATTTTTTAAATATCATATATTTCTTCTCTTTATACACTTATAATGGCCCCGATTCACAGTATCTTTTTATTCATTACCATTAACCTCTTAGCTTTAGTACGTTCCGGAGCACGCATGCGCTGAAATGCCCAGACCCAGCAAACTCCTGAATGTGCCGACATAGTGACCGCTTGCGTTTCACGCTTGCGTTTCACTGAGTATCTTCCGGGACGAGGTTTTCAACTCCACTATCAGGTGAACCGATTTCCCACTATAATGTTTTGGCGATCTGTTATCTTGATTGCACTCACATTTATAATTCATTGATACATATATGGGGCTCTCCTGTTAAGCTTATTATAGCTTGGGCTCTTATGTTGATGTATGATATAGCATGTACTATATACCTTCTATATTGTGTTTTTTTCATCTATGAATTGATTTAGTTGATTTGCCTATAATATGGCCTATGCAATTTATATTGCTCTATGCACTTTATATTTAATCACTTGATATGGCTACAGAGGTATAATATATGATTTTGGTCTTATTTGGTGTTTACAATCCTGTGTAATATCTACATCTCAATAGAATTATCTTTTGGTCCATTCTTAGTGGTAGCTGGCCCGTCCTTTTTTGAGGCATTCTGTGTTGTCATTTATATTATGTAGTTTTCATTCTTTCGATTTAAATAAAAATTATTGTTTTATGGATCTGTTCAGTTTCTCCTTCTTTATTATGAGTGAGGAGTTTTGAGTATCTAATTGATGATGAAGTGCCATTTTTGTGACTATTTTTGGACATTATTTTGATGGTGTACTGTTGGAAAGTATGTCTCATTAAGGGAGAGATTGAGGGCGCAGGTGGAGGCCCTACAGGGGGTAGAGGAGGCAGAATCAGTGGATAAAGGGTTAGATACAGAGGTTTGTCCAAGCCTTGGTGATTCCAAGATTTGCTGTCTAGTGACACCTTGGTGTTTATTGTTTTAGTTCACCGTCCCTTGGTGTGTAGTGGTATAATTCTCCAAAACTAGGTGTTTAGCAGTTTAATTGTCTATCTTCAGGTGTGTAGTGGTTTAGTTATCCAACTTTACGTATTTAGTAGTTTATTTCTACAAGCCCGGTTGTCTAGCAGTTTAGTTCTCCTTCTTCTTATGTGTAGTGGTTTAGTTCTCCATCCTTAAGCGCACTACAAGCCTTGGGGATTCTAAGACTTGTGGAGTAGCCCCTTCCCCGACAGCCCCCACATCCACCAAAGTCACCCAATATCAAATCAGCGAGATGTAACTCCTCTGTCCATGCTTGCTCGTCCAGATGTCAGTGTTGAAATGCACTCTGACAGACAGATTTTTTCAAAGTATGGGTGATGTTGTCTGTGACATTCTGGTGTAGCGCAGGCACAACTTTCTTAGAGAAGTAATGGCAACTGGCAACTGATACTGGGGGACTGCGATGGCCATCAGCTTTCGGAAGTTGTCTGTATCCAACAGGCAGAAAGGCTGAATTTCCGTGGCCAACAGATTTGATTGGGCATTAAATAATCAAATAATCTCAAAGCTCACAGGCCGGTAGTAATGTAAACCACTCGCTGTGATCTTTGTAGCGAATAGCACTCAGCTGGCCCCTATTGTGATGAACGGGCCCGGGGGTCACGGTTTATGATACCATCGCGGCCACCAATGTGATGAAAAAAAAAACAGCAAACAAGTCCATTGATCTTACACTTAACTGCAGCCACCAATATGTCATGAAATACAGGGATTTAGGTATCCCCACATCCCAGTTCCGCTTAGGAACGTGCAGCTCTCCAGCACCCCCTTACCCTCAGGTCAGTCAGGGAACTTCACCTAGGATAATTAGTCGCCAGACGGGCCTGCTTGGATGTGTGCTACTATTAGGCACGCTGCAGCGAGGGAATTATAACTACTCCTAGCCTCAGCCAGGCAATGAGCTTATAAAACCCGCTCCGTCACTGCCAGCTTTAACCAATGCCCAATACACACTTGCTGCCACCAGCTTCTGGTTCTAGAATGTGGGGCAAGGGCCACCCCAATTTAGTAGCGTAATTCCCTTCGGAGGACATGACAGTACATTATAGAACAAGGAGAAAAGGAACTAGTAATTTTATATATTTTACTCCAAAAAGGTAGGCAGTGTTTACAAAAGGTCTAAAGGTCTAAAAGATATTATGAGACAATTGAAATTATGTACAAGACAATTACAAAATAAAAAGGATGCAAGGGGGAAAACACTCACAGTTGCTTAAGTCATTTCAGGCAAACCATGCAGTCGGGGAATGGGTGATACATCGCAGTGCATAACAGATTCATTATGTAACAGGCTTCCAGGTCCAAAGACTGAAGCAAAATGACCTTACACTGTCTTATACTCCCTGGTCGTGACATCACTGAAGTGGGTGGGGCTATGGAAGCACTCTTTTCTCAGAGGGGCTAACGTATTGAAAACTCATAAGTATCATATCTCGGGGAGGGAACCTCGAATATGGATGACCAACATATCATCTTACTCAGCATGACGTTGGCGTTCATTTAAGTCCAAACTCGAAGTACCTGTATGAGCTGCTTAAGTAGAAATCCGCTTCTTGGATTCTGCTGCTGCCAGCACTTAGAAAATTCACTGGTTGTTGGTTCTACCGATGGACATGCAGATATGCAAGTTTCACACCTATATCTTTAATTGAGGTCATTATATTTGATCTTAAGGGAACACGGTATCAGGACAAAGAAATCGCTGGCTTGCCATGTGCTTCAGAGCTGCCAAACCAGTTTTTCAGCTGGTTTTAAGCCATTCGGGGGGGAGAAGGAGGCTGCTAGCAAACTAGTATCACGTTACACCAGTGTGTGTAGCTGGAGTGTCATTGAAGCTAAGGAATGTTCTAGAAGTAGGTGATGATAAAGAAAACCATACCTCATATTTATATTATCATGACACCTCCCCTTTTGGACTGCGCTATGGAGGCAGGACCTCTCGGTACTCCTCCATGCGCACCTTGGCAGGTTCGTCTGGGCGAGTCAACCCATCTGCGTTGCCATGCTTACTGCCCTTTTTGTGTTTCACGGTAAAGTCGTACTGCAGGAGGGCAAGGCTCCAGCATAGCAACCTTCCGTTGGTTCCGGACACTGAGTGCAGCCAGCTCAGAGGGTTGTGGTCGGTCACCACCGTGAAGGTGCGACCGTACAGGTAGGGCTGCAGACGTTGCAGTGCTCAGACCATGGCAAGGCACTCCTTCTCAATGGTGGAATAAGCCACTTCCCTCGGCAGAATCTTCCAGCTCAGGTACAACACGGGGTGCTCTTGGTTCCCCGAGTCGACCTGGCTGAGCACAGCACTCAGGGCAAACTCGCTGGCATTGGTCTATACTAGGAACGGCCGACTGCTGTCGACTGCTTTTGACATGGGAGAGCTGCACAGGGCTGTTTTCAGAGCACGGAAGGCCACCTCACAGCCGTCTGTCCAGTCGACTGGGGTAGCTTCTTCCTGGTGAGGTCTGTCAAGGGCTTTGCAAGGCTGCTATAGTTCTGAACAAAGTGCCTATAGTACCCTGCAGTGCCCAGGAAGGACATCACCTGTTTCTTGGTCCTGGGGGTGGGCCAGGATGCGATCACGTCCACTTTCTCTGGCTCTGGCTACATGGAGCCCCTGACTACCTGGTGCCACAGACCTGGTGCCCTGCCTACCTAGTGCCATGAGTGAACCTCACTCATGCCCATTGTCATGGTCCAGTCCGGAGTTTGTGTGCTGCTGTCCTCTCTCAGGACTGGTCATGCGGGGGTTAATTTCCTTGGCCTCGTTCTGGAGCGGGCTGGGCTATTTCAGTCCGTCACACCTGGCTTACCATTGTTAGTGATAGCTCAAGCTTCCAGTTTAGAGCCTCTGACCCCTGTTACCTGGTGATCCTCCTGCCTTTGACTTGTTTACTCGTGTATGATCCGGACTGACTCTGACCCCGTCTCTTGGTATCTGTCTCTGCTGCTACGTTCCCTGTCTGGCTATTTGACCCTTGGCTTGGTATACTGACTATGTGTATTGCTGCTCCTTCTGGTACTTCTGCCTCTGTACGGTTTTGACTCGGCTTGCCTGACCACGCTCCCACCACTTGGTGGTGCCTGTGCTTCTGATTTGTATAGCTTCTCTATGTACTCAGTCTCACGTCCCTCCCTAGCTCCCTCTGGGGAAGATTGCACTACACTGCAGTAGTCTGACAGCTCCCATCTGGTTTTGACCTATTGGCTTGTTTCTGACCATGGGCTTGCTGAGACCTGTGGTTCTTGTATGACTGATTATTCCTAACACAGCTTTGGATGTTTTTGCTGCCACCTGGTGGTGGTTTTGGCTGCTGCAGTGCAGGCTTGTCCTGAGCACACTGGCCTGCATTTCAGCTGCTTTACATTATCACTAACCTAACATTTAAACGGGAGTTTGCAATTTTTTTTTCCCTGGTCATGGATCTGCTGCATAACTTGGCGGATCAAGTGTCCAGTTTGACGCAGATGGTGCAGGATTTTTCTGGGAGACATCAGTCCCTTGTTACGTCTCATACCCACTTACAGAAAAGACTTACTGAGAATATTAAGACTGTGCAGGGAAACACTTCTCATATTGTTAGACTACCTGATGACTCTGTAGATGTTGTTTTGCACTCCCCCGAACCTACAGTTAAACTTCCTGACACGTTTTCTGGCAAGAAAGATCAGTATCGCATATTCAGGGAGAGTTGTAAATTATGGTTTTCTCTTAGACCCCAATCGTCTGGGGATGAGACTCAGCGGGTAGGGATTATTATCTCCTTACTTAGGGAAGGTCCCCAATCCTGGGCTTTCTCGCTGCCCCCTACCGCTCCTGAACGGAGCTCGGTAGATAGGTTCTTTGAGGCCCTAGGACTTATTTATGACGAACCGGACCGTGTTAGGGTGGCAGAAGACACCATTATAGGTCTGGTTCAGGGGAAGCACTCAGCTGAATGGTACAGCTCCGAGTTCCGTCGAT
Source organism: Oophaga sylvatica (assembly GCA_033576555.1). NCBI lineage: Eukaryota > Metazoa > Chordata > Amphibia > Anura > Dendrobatidae > Oophaga > Oophaga sylvatica. Next base: position 34,839 of record JARQOD010002870.1, on the reverse strand, counting down.
GGTCCACTGAGGTATCTTGGAATGACTCCGCACTGAGATGTCTATTCGGGAAGGGACTGTCGGATTGCTTGAAGGACGCTCTGGCTATCCATCCACCTCCCAGCTCTTTGGAGGAGGCTATGACTCAGGCTATCCGTATGGATCGGAGGCTATGGGAGAGAGGTCTTACACAACCGGGGATTCCGTTGTTCCCTGCTAACCCGGATGTTTTGCTTCCGTCTGAATCTATGGAGGTGGGAGCCACCGACTTCCAGGAAAAAGAGAGGAAACGGCGGCGTGATGAAAAGCTGTGTTTTTACTGCGGAGATCCCGGACATTGGAAAAGGGACTGCCCCTCTTGTCCATCCACTAACAAGCGGCTGAGTCTGGGTGATCATCGTGGAGGTCACTCAGACTCTCAGGTACCTTTTACTTCATTTACAAAGATACTGTTAAAGGTGGAACTTGGTGTTGAGAACTGCTTTGTCCATACTTCGGCTTTTGTAGACTGTGGGTCATCCCTGAACCTGATTGACTCTAAACTAGTGGCCCGCTGTAGATTAGGGACAGTTAGGTTGGAGACTCCCTTAAAACTTGTGGCTATTGACTCTACACCTCTCACAAAGGATGGTCTCCATTTCATTTCTCAAGAATTCACCCTCAGGGTGGGGGCCCTGCACCAGGAGCACATGTCATGCTTTGTTCTGGATAACCTCCCTGCTGGCCTGGTGTTAGGGTTTCCTTGGTTGCAACGGCATAACCCGGTTATTGACTGGGGGTCCCGGGATATTGTCAAATGGGGACCTAATTGTTCTAAAAATTGTCTTGCTACTGTGTCTATGTCATCCGTCAGTCTGGAGGGTATTCCAGAGTACCTGAAGGACTTTGAGGATGTGTTCTCCGAAAAGGAGGCTGAGGTTCTGCCACCACACCGCCCATTCGATTGTGCCATTGATCTTGTTCCCGGTGCCAAATTGCCCAAAGCACGTCTGTACAATCTCTCCATCCCTGAGCGAGCTGCTATGAAGGAGTATATCTCTGAAAGCCTCCGTAAAGGACATATTCGGCCATATGTCTCTCCCGTGGCGGCGGGGTTCTTTTTTGTAAAAAAAAAAAAGATGGTGGTTTACGCCCGTGCCTCGATTTTCAAGAACTGAATAAGATCACCATAAGAAACACTTATCCTCTCCCACTGATACCTGATTTATACAACCAATTGTCCGGGGCCAGATGGTTTTACATTAACTAACTTAAGACCTTGTGCCTTCTTTTCAAAAAAATTTTCCTCTGCTGAGAGGAATTATGATGTGGGTAACCGAGAGTTGTTGGCCATTAAATTGGCATTTGAAGAATGGAGGAATTTTTTGGAGGGGGCAGCTCATCGTATCACTGTCATTACAGATCACAAGAACCTGTCTTACATCGAGTCCGCCAAACGTTTAACTCCGAGACAGGCAAGGTGGTCACTTTTTTTTCCCGATTTCAGTTTTCCATCACTTTCAGACCAGGGTCCAAGAATGTGAAGGCAGATGCCTTGTCTCGTAGCTTAAATCCAGTATCTCCTCCTGAACCTCCTTCCTCCATTCTTCAGCGGGGGGTGGTGGTGGCTGTGGTGTCTTCGAGATTGGAACAAGAGATTCGTGAGTCCCAATCTCTTGCTCCATCGCCATACCTGAAAATAAGCTCTTTGTGCCTGTCCAATATCGGTTAAGAGTGCTTCGAGAGTTCCACGACTCTGCTCTGAGTGGGCATCCGGGAATCTCGGCCACTCGTAAAGCCATCACTAGGCTGTTCTGGTGGCCCTCGTTGACGTCAGACATCACTGGGTTTGTGTCCTCCTGTGAAACTTGTGCCCGCACAAAAGCCTCCCGCAACCGGCCGGCTGGGGAATTGGTGCCACTGCCAATTCCGGATAGACCATGGACTCATCTGTCCATGGATTTTGTCACCGATCTTCCTCCCTCTAATGGCATAACCGTGATCTGGGTAGTTGTTGATAGGTTCAGTAAACAAGCACATTTTGTACCTTTAAAGGGCCTTCCGAATGCTGAGACTCTATCTAAACTATTCATTAAGCATGTGATCCGGTTGCATGGTGTGCCTGTCAGTGTGGTGTCTGATAGAGGGGTACAATTCGTGGCAAAATTCTGTAGGGCTTTTTGTAAAAGGCTGGGCATCAGTCTGACCTTTTCATCGGCCTACCATCCCGAGACCAATGGTCAGACTGAAAGGACCAATCAGTCTTTGGAGCAGATTTTACGGTGTCTTGTCACGTCTAGACAGGATGATTGGTGCTCTGCGATACCTATAGCAGAATTCGCTTTCAATAATCGTGTCAATCAGTCCACTGGTACTTCTCCATTTTTCTGCAACTATGGGTTTCACCCTCATTTTGGTGAGTTTTCCCGGCTGGATTCAGGATGTCCAGGGCTGATTCGGCCTTTCTGCGGTTGGGGGAGGTCTGGAGGGAGGTTCAGAGAAACGTTGGGGAGGCTCAGGGCAAATATAAATTTTTTGCAGATAAACGACGTTCTGTGGGGCCAGCTTATCAGGTGGGGGATAAGGTATGGTTATCCACCAAAAATATAAGGCTGAGAATTCCCTCGGCTAAGTTGGGTCCCAAGTATATTGGTCCGTATGAAATTTTAGAGGTAATTAATCCTGTGGTCTTTCGCCTGCGCTTGCCTCCGTCGTTGCGGAATCCCCAATGTGTTCCATAAGGCGCTTCCGAAGCAGTCGGTGCCTTCCTCTGGTGAGTCTCCCTCACATCCACCGCCTGTTGTGGTAGATGGACAGACCGAGTACGAGGTGGAACAGGTGGTGGATTCTGGTATGCTCCGCCGTTCACTTCAGTACTTGGTCCATTGGAAAGGGTACGGTCCTGAGGACCAGTCATGGGTGCCGGCGCGTTTGGTCCATGCTGACTGGTTGGTCCGGGCCTTTCACGCTCGTCATCCATGGAAGCCTGGGGGTCCGGTGGCCCCCCATTGAGAGGGGGGTACTGTCACGGTCCAGTCCAGAGTTTGTGCGCTGCTGTCCTCTCTCAGGACTGGTCATGCGGGAGTTAATTTCCTCGGCCTCGTTCTGGAGCGGGCTGGGCTATTTCAGTCCGTCACACCCGGCTTACCAGTGTTAGTGATAGCTCAAGCTTCCAGTTTAGAGCCTCTGACCCCTGTTACCTGGTGATCCTCCTGCCTTTGACTTGTTTACTCGTGTATGATCTGGACTGACTCTGACCCCGTCTTTTGGTATCCGTCTCTGCTGCTACGTTCCCTGTCTGGCTATTTGACCCTCGGCTTGGTATACTGACTATGTGTATTGCTGCTCCTTCTGGTACTTCTGCCTCTGTACGGTTTTGACTCGGCTTGCCTGACCACGCTCCCACCACTTGGTGGTGCCTGTGCTTCTGATTTGTATAGCTTCTCTGTGTACTCAGTCTCACGTCCCTCCCTAGCTCCCTCTGGGGAAGATTACACTACACTGCAGTAGTCTGACAGCTCCCATCTGGTTTTGACCTATTGGCTTGTTTCTGACCACGGGCTTGCTGAGACCTGTGGTTCTTGTATGACTGATTATTCCTAACACAGCTTTGGATGTTTTTGCTGCCACCTGGTGGTGGTTTTGGCTGCTGCAGTGCAGGCTTGTCCTGAGCACACTGGCCTGCATTTCAGCTGCTTTACACCCATCTGGCACTTCCTGGCTTGATGATAAGGCCTGCTTGGTGTTCAACCTGGAGCTCCTCCTGGAGATGCTGCAGGTGTTCCTCCCAGGTGGAACTGAAGACAGCAATGTCATACAGGTACACCACTGCATACTTCTCCGGTCCCTGAAGCAGGTGGTTGACCATCCACTGGAAAGTGGCAGGGGCATTCTTCATGCCGAAGGGCATGACCGTAGACTCGTACAGTCAGAAGGGTGTGACAAAGGCGGACTTCTCCTGCGACTCGGGGTTCAGGGGAATCTGTAAGTATCCCTGACTCAAATCCATGATGGATAGGTAGTTCGCTTTTGCTAACCGCTCAAGTAGCTCCTCGATGCGTGGCAGAGGCTGTGATTGCGTTGAGCCCCCTGTAGTCCACGCAGAACCGGTTGGTCCGATCCTTCTTGGGCACGAGAACTACAGGTGAGGCCCACGCACTTTTGGACCGTTGAATCACCCCCAGCTGTAAAATATCATCGATCTCCTGGCGCATAACCTGCTGCACCTCGTCCGAGATCCGATAGGGTGTTTGCCGTAGTGGGGCATGATTCCCAGTGTCCACTTCATGGACCGCTAACTCAGTCCTCCCAGTCCTGTTGGAGAACACGGCCCAGAAGGGTTTCAGCGTGGTCCGCAACTGCGACTGCTGGGATTCGATTAACAAGGCGCTTACCTCCACGTCCTTGATGGACCCACCTGCCTTGGCTTGGGCCAGCATGTCCAGGAGGGGTCTTCCTCCCCGTCCTTGGGCAGGTTGCAGACCGGTAGGACGCAGGCTTCACGTTCGTGATGAGCCTTCATCATATGACGTGAAAGGCCTTGTGCCTGCCCCGAGCTGGGTCAAGAGTCACCACGTAGGTGACTGGGTTGAGCTGTTGGTGCACAACGTACGGGCCTTCCCAGTCTGCCTGAAGCTTATCATTTGATACGGGGACCAGCACCCACAGCTTTTGACCCACCTGGTAGGTCCGCTCCCGAGCGTTCTGGTCATACCAGTGCTTCGTGTCAGCCTGAGCCTGTGTCATTATCAGGAACAACGCACTGCACTTGCTCACTGAGCCAGCGCGCGTCCTGAGTAAAACACACTGTGACCAAAGATACCTGTGAAGTGGGGCAGCAGCGGTGAAGATGTGTGCTTCAGACAAACAGGACCTTAAGCACGTGACTGCTGGGGGTGTGGCCTAAGCTCCTGAGAGCTAGGAGTTTGGGGAAAACTCTTAGAAGGGTAACTACGGGACAAAGTTACCAAAGTGCCTAGACAGAACGGATAGTCAGGACTTAGCAAAGAGGTCATACATGGAGAATGCAGCGCAGTACAAGAGAAGCAGGCAGAGGGTAGTCAGGATGTAGCCAAGGGGTAATACACGGAGAGTACAGCACAGTACACAGGGGGCAGGCAAAACTCGTAACAGGGACAACACCAAATCAGAACCAGACAGATGTAACGTAGCACAGGCACAAAGCACTGGCACAGGCACAACAGGGTCAAACACACTCGGCCAAGGGTCAGAGTATAAGCGACAGGGAATGTCCCCACATTAAGGCTATAAGAAGCCTCCCAGAATCCCAGATTAACTTCTGAACTACCTAATCCCACAAACTCCATAGACCATGACAGTCATGTTGTCATGCACCAACTGCGTCAAGGTCTGCATTTTGTCACGGAAGCGCATGACATAATCCACGCTGGACACTTCAGAAGGGTTCGGCTCATGGCTCATCTTCCCAGGATTTCCTTACCAACCCAAGGCATCCCCGGGCTCGCCTGCCATACAGGAGCTCGAAGGAGGAGAACCCCGTCGAGGCCTGCAGAACTTCTTGGTAAGCGAATAGCAGGTGTGGGAGGTATTGCTCCCAGACGCGTCCTTGGGTCTCAACCAGCATGCGTAGCATCTGTTTGAGGGTACTGTTGAAGCGCTCACATAAGCCATTGGTCTGTGGGTGATATGCACTCGATACCAGATGCTTCCCCTGCATTTTCTTATAGAGAGCCTCCATTAGGCGAGACATGAATTGGGTCCCTTGATTGGTAAGCAACCCCCTGGGAAATCCTACCCGTGAAAAGATGGTCACCAGTGCATCCGCCACCTTATCCACCCTGGTTGAGGACAGAGCCACTGCGTCTGGGTACCGGGTAGCGTAGTCTGCCACAGTGAGGATGTATTGCTTTCCAGAGCTGCTGGGGACGGCCAGCGGGCCCACAATGTCCACTGCGATTCTCTTGAAAGGCTCCTCTATCACTGGCAAAGGGATCAGGGGAGCCTTAAGAGCAGGCCCCACCTTCCCCAATCTTTGTCAGGTGATACAGGAGCGGCAGTGGTTTGTCACATCTGTCCTCATCTTGGGCCAATAGAAGTGTTGAGACAGCCAGGCCTTAGTTTTACTGATCCCCAAGTGTCCAGCGAGTGGAATCTCATGGGCAATCCACAACAACTCACCCCTAAATTGGTACAGAATGACCAGCTGTCTTTTCCTCAACCACTCCTTTTGGGAATCTCTGGGTACTGTGTTATGATTCGGTAGCTGAGGAGTGCAGGCAAAAAGGCAATACACCAGAGCAGTTGGAATCTATGAGATTGCAGTACCCTGACTAACCACCACAACTAGAGGCAGCAGTGGAGCGTTCCTACGTTGGTCCTAGACGCCTCGTCACAGCCTGAGAAACTAACTACACCTAAAGATAGAAATAGGAAAGCTATCTGCCCCGGAGCAGAACCCCAAAGATAATAGCAAGCCCCCAAACATGTAATGGCGGTTAGACAAGACGAAATACTGACACAGAAAGAAAATAGTAGAGCAAATGCTTGGGGCCCAAACTAACTAAATAGAAAAGGATAGGAAGGGTACTTACTGCAATCCCAAAAAAAACCCTGAAAGCACCAACTCTACTAATTTCAAAAACACCTGAGATCACACGACCTCTACCACCTAAATTAGCTCTCTGGTGTAACAAAATCAAAACAGCAGCCACTGAAAAAACTGGAAAAAGCAAAAGTACAAACATCAGTGGCTGAACTAAACTGAGAGGGCAAAAGCCCCCTGAGGGACCCAGAAGGCCCCCACAGAAGTGCAGGACAAAATGCAAAAATCAAGCACAGAAACAAAAAGAAGAAAATGTCTTATCTGTTAGAAGGAGATGCAGACACAACACAGCAGGCTACAAGGGAAACTGGAATCAAGGATTCAGACCAGAACAATTGATCACCGGCAACCCTGATGGGAAGGTGACTCCTTATATAAGACCAGTCAGTAACACCTGATTCCCAGTCCTCTCATCTTCACTGAACAGACCAGTACCGCTTGTAACCACCAGAGTGAGCCTCTGCTCAGAACTCATCTCAAGCCCATTCACAACAGTACCCCCCCCTTGAGGAGGGGTCACCGAACCCTCATTTGAGCAACCAGGTCGGTCAGGATGAGTTCTATGATACGCACGGATGAGTCTCCTAGCATGGATGTCCGAAGCAAACACCCAAGAATTGTCTTCCTGACCATAACCTCTCCACTTAACCAAATACTGGAGTTTCCGTCTAGAAAAACGAGAATCTAATATTTTCTCAACCACATACTCCAGATTGCCCTCAACCAAAACAGGGTCAGGAGGCACAGCAGCAGGAACCACTGGCTCAACAAACCTCTTCAACAAGGACTTGTGGAACACGTTATGGATCTTAAATGTCCCTGGAAGAAGCAAACGAAAAGAAACAGGATTAAGAATCTCCATGATCTTATAAGGTCCAATGAACCTAGGCTTAAATTTAGGAGATGCTACTCTCATAGGAATATTTTTTGAGGACAACCAGACCAAGTCCCCTACTTTAAACCGAGGACCATCAGTCCTATGCCGGTTAGCAAACCGCTGGGCCCTCTCTTGAGAGAGGGACAACCTCTCCACTACCTGGTCCCAAATCTGTTGCATACGCTCCACAACAGAGTCAACACCCGGACAGACAGAAGCCTCCGTCTGTCCCAAAGAAAATCGAGGGTGAAACCCAGAATTACAGAAAAATGGAGACATCAATGTGGCAGAACTAGCCCTATTATTAAGAGCAAACTCAGCCAAAGGCAAAAAAGAAACCCAGTCATCCTGATCAGCAGACACAAAGCATCTTAGATAAGTCTCCAATGTCTGGTTTGTTCTCTCAGTTTGACCATTGGTCTGAGGATGAAACGCCGAGGAGAAAGACAATTGAACACCAAGTTTAGAACAAAAGGTCCTCCAAAATCTGGAAACAAACTGGACTCCTCTGTCAGACACAATGTTCTCAGGAATGCCGTGTAAACGAACCATGTGCTGAAGGAACAAAGGCACCAATTCAGAGGAGGAAGGCAACTTAGGCAATGGCACAAGATGTATCATCTTGGAAAACCTATCACAAATCACCCAGATGGCGGTCATTCTCTGAGAAACAGGAAGGTCGGAAATGAAATCCATAGAGATATGGGTCCATGGTCTCTTGGGCACAGGCAATGGCATCAACAAACCACCAGACGAGAGCAAGGCTTGGAGCGAGAGCAAGTCCCGCAGGACTGCACAAATTCCCTGACATCACGAGACAAAGTAGGCCACCAAAAGGACCGACTAACCAAGTCTCTGGTACCAAAAATTCCGAGATGCCCAGCCAACGCGGAACAATGAATCTCAGACATCACACTCTTTTTCCACTGGTCCGGGACAAACAATTTTCCAACAGGGCAGCGCTCGGGCCTATCCTCCTGACACCCCTCCAGAGCAAGTCTCAAATTGGGTGAGATGGCGGAAAGAACTACACCCTCTTTCAAAATAACAGAAGGATCAGATAACTCAGGAGAGTCCGCAAGGAAACTCCTCGAGAGAGCATCCGCCTTAACATTCTTAGTGCCAGGAAGAAAGGAAACCACAAAATTAAAACGTGTGAAAAACAAGGCCCACCTGGCCTGTCTAGGATTGAGTCGCTTGGCAGATTCCAGATAAACCAGATTCTTATGGTCCGTAAGGACCACCACCCGATGTTTGGCTCCCTCCAGCCAATGTCTCCACTCTTCAAAAGCCCACTTCATGGCCAATAACTCCCGATTACCCACGTCAAAATTACGTTCAGTAGGAGAAAATTTTCGAGAGAAAAAGGCACAAGGGTTACTTTTAGAGGTCTCTGGATCTTTTTGGGACAAAACGGCACCTGCCCCAATTTCAGAGGCATCAACCTCCACCTGAAATGGCAGAGAAACATCAGGCTGCCGTAGAACAGGAGCAGAAGTGAATCTCTGCTTAAGTTCCTGAAATGCAGAGACTGCCTCAGGAGGCCAATTCACCACATCAGAACCCTTTTTGGTCAAATCAGTTAATGGTTTAACAATAACCGAGAAATTACCAATAAATTTACGATAAAAATTGGCAAAACCCAAAAATCTTTGAAGAGCCTTTAATGAAGTAGGTTGGACCCAATCATAGATGGCCTGAACCTTGACCGGATCCATTTCAATAACAGATGGGGACAAAATTAATCCCAGAAATGAGATCCTCTGTACGCCAAAAAGACACTTTGATCCCTTCACATACAGAGCATTCTCTCTCAAAATCTGGAATACAGTTCGAACATGTTTCACATGAGAGTCCCAGTCATTGGAAAAAATCAAGATATCATCCAAATAAACAATCAGAAATTTATCCACAAAATCCCTGAAAATGTCATTCATGAAGGACTGGAAGACAGAAGGAGCATTAGTGAGCCCAAAGGGCATCATAAGGTACTCAAAATGCCCCTCCGGGGTATTGAATGCCGTCTTCCATTCATCCCCGTGCTTAATGCGAATAAGGTTATATGCCCCCCTGAGGTCAAGCTTGGTAAACCAAGTAGCGTTTTTCACCCTGGAAAACAGGTCAGAAATCAAGGGTAACGGGTATTGATATTTCACAGTAATATTGTTCAAAAGACGATAATCAATACACGGCCTTAATGAACCATCCTTTTTGGCCACAAAGAAAAAACCGGCACCTAAGGGTGAAGAGGATGGTCTGATATGACCTTTCTCCAATGACTCCTTGATATAAGACCGCATAGCGTCATGTTCAGGTACAGACAAGTTAAAAAGTCGACCTTTAGGAATTTACTACCAGGCACTAATTCAATAGCGCAGTCATAGCTCCTATGGGGAGGCAAGCATGCAGATTTACTTTCGCTAAACACATCAGAAAAATCAATCAAAAAGTCAGGAACATCCTGAGCCTGGGGGAGGCAGAAAAAACAGGAGTGTTCGTATTAACACATTGGCAGCCCCAACTGGTTACAGACACAGATTTCCAATCCAAAACAGGATTATGAGACTGTAACCAAGGGAAACCCAGTACGATAATATCATGCAGATTATACAGAACCAAAAATTTGCAGCACTCTTGATGATCAGGTTCAACCCTCATTATAACCTGAGTAGAGAACTGAGGTTTATTCTCAGCCAAAGGGGTAGAATCGATCCCCAGAAGGGGAATAGACTTCTGTAGGGGTATCAAGGGAAACCCACAACGTTTAGCAAAATCATAATCCATCAGGTTAATAGCTGCTCCAGAATCAACGAAAGCCTGAGCAGAAAATGAGGACAGAGAGCATATCAGAGTGACAGTTAGTAAAAACTTAGTCTGAACACTACCCAAGACAACTGAGCGTGCAAAACGTCCTCCCCGCTTAGGGCAGACTGAAATAGCATGAGAGGCATCACCACAGTAGAAACATAACCCATTGCGCTTTCGAAACTCATGACGCTGTGCCCCAGACACCACTCTATCACACTGCATGGATTCAGAAGCAGGTTCACAAGGCAACACTATTCCACGCATACTTCTCCGCTCACGCAAACGTCTGTCAATTTGAATCGCTAATGACATAGAATCATTGAGACCAGAGGGACAGGGAATCCCACCATAACATCCTTTACATTATCTGACAGCCCCTTCCGAAAAAGGGCCGCCAAAGCGTCGTCATTCCACTTGGTCAGGACTGCCCACCTACGGAATCTCTGACAGTATAACTCAGCGTCATCAAGCCCCTGATTTAATGCCAACAAGGCTTTTTCAGCTTGATCAGTGACATTAGGCTCATCGTACAATAACCCCAAAGCCTGAAAAAATGCATCAACATCACTCAAAACAGGATCCCCAGGTGTCAGGGAAAAAGCCCAATCCTGAGGATCGCCGCGCAGGAGAGAGATGACAATTTGAACCTGCTGCGCTGCGTTTCCTGAGGACTTAGATTTTAAGGCAAAAAACAATTTACAATTATTTTTGAAATTCTGAAACTTAGCTCGATCCCCTAAAAACAAATCTGGCATGGGAATCCTAGGTTCCACAACAGGCAACCTAGCAAGATAGATAGCAATACTCCGAACCTCAGTGGCAAGCTGATCCACACGGCCAGACAACTGTGCAAACTCCATTGAGAGAAAAAAAAAATCCTCCCCAGCACCCAGAGATACAGAGGGAAAAAAAAAAAATGCAACAAACAGAAAAATATCTCTGACAACTCTGACAACCTTTTTTTTTTTTTTTTTCACAATATTTTTTCCCTTCTGTGAGTACCATACAATTTTCAATTTTTTGGGCCGGTGATACTGTTATGATTCGGTAGCTGAGGAGTGCAGGCAAAAAGGCAATACACCAGAGCAGTTGGAATCTATGAGATTGCAGTACCCTGACTAACCACCACAACTAGAGGCAGCCGTGGAGCGTTCCTACGTTGGTCCTAGACGCCTCGTCACAGCCTGAGAAACTAACTACACCTAAAGATAGAAATAGGAAAGCTATCTGCCCCGGAGCAGAACCCCAAAGATAATAGCAAGCCCCAAACATGTAATGGCGGTTAGACAAGACGAAATACTGACACAGACAGAAAATAGTATGAGCAAACGTTGGGGCCCAAACTAACTAAATAGAAAAGGATAGGAAGGGTACTTACTGCAATCCCAAAAAAAACCCTGAAAGCACCAACTCTACTAATTTCAAAAACACCTGAGATCACACGACCTCTACCACCTAAATTAGCTCTCTGGTGTAACAAAATCAAAACAGCAGCCACTGAAAAAACTGGAAAAAGCAAAAGTACAAACATCAGTGGCTGAACTAAACTGAGAGGGCAAAAGCCCCCTGAGGGGACCCAGAAGGCCCCCACAGAAGTGCAGGACAAAATGCAAAAATCAAGCACAGAAACAAAAAGAAGAAAATGTCTTATCTGTTAGAAGGAGATGCAGACACGACACAGCAGGCTACAAGGGAAACTGGAATCAAGGATTCAGACCAGAACAATTGATCACCGGCAACCCTGATGGGAAGGTGACTCCCTTATATAAGACCAGTCAGTAACACCTGATTCCCAGTCCTCACAATCTTCACTGAACAGACCAGTACCGTTTGTAACCACCAGAGGGAGCCTCTGCTCAGAACTCATCTCAAGCCCATTCACAACAGTACTGTCTCCCGGTATAACCGTCCTCGTTCCCAGAACACCCTGTCCTTATCAGTCACGAAGGTGGGCATCTCGGTGAGGTGTCTCAAGTTCTCCAGGCTCGCTTCTGAGTGCAGAGTGGCCTGGAACTCCTGGCTGGAGGCAGCCAGAAGTGACATCATGGTTCCCTCCTCACTGAGACCCTCTGGGACCTGCTCCGGGTCCATCCCTGGTTCAGTCAACCCTCTGACTGAGGAGTGTCCGGAAGGCAGGGCGTTACCTGTGTTCCAGGCACTCTGACTGCGGGTGATAGCGGCTACATAGGCTGTCTCCCCGGAGTTTTCCACAGACCCATCAGCCGGCTCTGCTATGGGCTTTACCTCCCCATCCACCCCACTTCAGGAGCAGTGCTACTTATGGGCCAGTTACCTTCCTCGGTGGCACTGGTGAGTTGCATGTCATCACCTTCCTCACAGTTCCCATGCACCTTCCCATTTCCTTTAGCACCGTTGCTTGCTCCTGCTAGGGGTTCCTCAGCCGTCTCACCCCACAGAGTGACGTGGCTGAGCACTCCTGCACCTGTGGACACATCAACCTTTTCAGAAAAATGGTTATCATGTACAGCTGGCACATTAACATCATTATCAGCATCATTTCTAGGGGAAAAATGGTTATCAGGTAAAACATCCTCAGGTAAAGCATGCAATTTCATATTATCATCAATGATGTAATAATACCCATTTTGCCCGCATTCAAAGTTCCCTTCCAGAACCTTTCCCACACAATGAGCTCTGCTTCAGTCATTAGGTTTTGCAGACTCATGCTGTGGGCTTCTGACCCCCCCTTTTCTCTCACTCCAGCTTCACACACACTCTGTGTAACGTGATACTAGGTTGCTAGCCCCCACTGAGCAGTTTATGGCCCAAGCTGCCTGAAGGCAGTTGGGACAACATGTGCCCTATTGTCTCTGTAGAAACTTAATATGAGGGCATATCTTGACACCAGCAGGGGCGTGCTGGCCCACCGGGACACCGGGACGTGTCCCGGTGCGCCCTCGCCGGCGCCTCCGAATCCGATCCGGGTGTGGGCGCTCCATCCGCCGCAGGACGGAGTACAAGGACCTGCGGCTGCGGTGACGCGAGAGGGCGGGCGGGGAAGAGGCTGCGGGAGCAGTGGCGAGGGTCACATGATGGGAGTGGGCGGGGCTCCTGCGCTGTGCCCGTTGCCATGGAGAGACTTCTCCTGTGTGAGGGCGGGAAGCGGCGGCTGTGAGTCACCTCTGAGGAGCTGAACCCTGTAAAGCACAGTCAGGGGCTGTCTGTGTGAGGTCAGGTGTATTATAGAGGTGGGGGTCTTTGAAGTGTATATACTGTAGAGGTGCTTGGGGGGCTGTGAGATGTATATAGAGAGGTGCATCATGGGGGGTCTGTGAGATGTAAATACTGTAGAAGTGCATGGGTGTGGTCTGTGAGGTGTATATACTGTAGAGGTGCATGGGGGGCTGTGAGGTGTAGTATACACTGTAGAGGTTCATCATGCACCTCTACAGTGTATACACCTCACAGCCCCCGGCCCCATGCACCTCTACAGTATATACACGGTCTGTGAGGTGTATACACTGTAGAAGTGCATGGGGGGCTGTGATGTATATAGAGGTGTATGGGGGGGGGCTGTGAGGTGTATATAGAGGTGTATATACTGTAGAGGTGCATGTCCTTCACAAGAGCCGGTGGCCCCAGTGAAGAAGGTACCATTTTGGAGTCTATACCACACAGGAAGTTCTCGTTGGCAGTCCTGGTAATCTAATTACTTGGACCATTAGCATTAATATGGAGGTTGATTGGGGATCGCGATCCACCAGCTGCTCGTTAGTGCCTGGATTGTGGATTATAATCTGTATTTACCCACACAGTCAGTGTCTGCACCTGTAGATTGTGCCTGGATTGTGGATTCTAATCTGTATTTACGTTAGAATATAGTCAACAGTTTAACCAAATTAAACAGATAATAAAAAAAAATTTACCAATCTTACAAACAGATACGGATTGCTGTAAGCTACTTGAAATAAGTCCCAAGTTCGCTTATAGAAAAGCTCCCACATGACATGACTTGATAAATTATATCAGACAATGTGAAATTGTGTTTACAGAGTTTTGCATGTAACAACTACCATATAATATTGAATAACTCATTGAGAGTTCATCCATTTACTTAATAATATTCATTGCAGTATTTATTTTATGATTCAGATATTTTGTGCTCATACAAGTTCATGCATTTTTGTTTGCTCACTTCCTGCAAACCTGTGACTGCGCCTTCTGGTCCCCCTGTAAACTACAGGGGGACCAGAAGGCGCATTACAGGGGGACCAGAAGGCGTATTACAGGCTGTAATGCGCCTTCTGGTCCCCCTGTAATGCGTCTTCTGGTCCCCCTGTAACTTTTTGGGCTGGCTCCTAGATTCTGAGCAACTTTGTCGACCCCTGATTTAAATCGTGATTTAAATCAAATCCACCCTGACAGGAAGTGTCAGGAAGATTCTTACACTGCGTCTGCGCGTTTTACAGAACGTTAACACTGAAACAATGGATGATAAAAAAAGGAAGAAAAGTGGCCATGAGTTTAGGAAAGAGAAGAAAACTAAACATTTGAAGGAATCAGCTAAAGCATGCACCAAAATAACAACATTCTTATCAAAATGGACAGATTGTGAGGCAACACATTCGTCGCCGATGTCACCATCTGCCTTAGAAAATGAAAACTCCTGTCGTGCCACCACATCGGAGGATTTCAATAAGGATAATGAACCATTATCCAATGAAGAAAACAACAAATTAACAAGATTTGAACCGGAAGTTGTATTATGTCCAGATCCAGAACCATCAATTGTACATTCCAGTCAGCGCTCCAGCCCAGGAATTTCAATTGATGCGCCAATAATGGTAGAAGAACCAAACCTGGATTACTTTAAAAGATCTCAAGAACATAATATGCCATTATACTTAGCATTCCACCCAGTTCAACCTGATGTAAAAGAATTACCTTTTATAGACAGAAATCAGTATTTAAAACGGAAGGAAGTAGTTAGTGGTAAACAGACATTCACAAGACAGTGGTTATCTTATAATTGCAAAACAAAAAAACTGTTCTGTTACATTTGTGTTGCATTTAGCAACACCAATTCAATATTTTGTTCTGAGTTCAGTGACTGGAAGCATGTCCATCAAAGAGTCCAGGAGCATGAAATGTCAAAATCTCACAATGAATCAGTTGATTGTTTTATGCTAATAAAAGACAAAAAAAGCTTGCCAGATTTGATGTATGAAAACCAAATGGCCAAACGAAGACAAGAAGTAAAAGAGAGGAGACATGTGGTAGAAACCGTAATAAATGTTTTGAAATTTATAGGGAAGCAAGGTCTTCCTTTTAGAGGGAAGATAGAATCCGCTCATTCCTTGGACGATGACTCGGTGAACCACGGGAACTTTTTAGAAATTGTTCTCATGTTAAGAAAATATGATCCGATTCTAGACAAGCATTTAAATACTATCACTTCTAAGAGTAAATGTCACCTGATGAACAGGACACACAAGGCAAATAAAGGAATGAAAAAATCAGTTGGAAGAGGAGATCAAGTAACATTCTTAAGTAACAACACGATAACAAAGATATTACAATTTATAAAAGAAGAATTATTAAGGAAAATATGTGAGGAAGTGACATTGGCAGGGCAGTTCTCAATTCTTATGGATACAACAGTAGATGTTTCCAGTTATGACCAATGTTCTTTCGTACTACGCTACGTCAAGGGTTCTGATGTCATAGAAAGGCTGCTAGCAGTAAAATGTGTGGTTTCTACGGCGGGAGAGGACTTATTTCAGTCACTCAGACAAGTGTTAGAAGACTCTCACATACCAATTAATAATTGTGTTGCTAATGCATTTGATGGAGCGTCTAATATGAGTGGTCAGTATAATGGTTTGACTGCAAAACTATCCCAATTAATCCCAAACCACATTCACACTTGGTGCTACGCTCATGTACTGAACTTAGTTTATCACTGATACAGCCCAATGTGATATTGCAGCTATCTCATTTTTTAGCATACTACAAGACGTTCAAGTGTTTATGAAGGAGTCACTGAAAAGACTACAAAAGTTCATTGACGAAAATCCTGCTTTTAAGCTGGAAGCTATTGGGATGACCAGATGGCGAAGCCGTAGTAATGCCACGACCAAGATATTTGGAAGGATTGACAATTGGATTGAAAGGGAGAACACTACTGAAAGATCGTCTATGTCTACCAATCTCGTCTATTTAGAATTGGTCGTGGCGTTGTTTAAAATATCTATCTCCCCAGACTTTAATTCTAAAACAAGAATTGATGCTAACGCTCTTCTCAAGAAGTTCACAAGTTTTGATACAATTTTGGTAGCTATGTTGTTTCTCCAGATATTTAAAATAACCACACCCTTGTCAGACTACTTGCAGACTAAGAATCTTGATTTTGTACAAGCATGGAGACTCATTGAAACCTCCCAATAAAGCTGAAAGAACTACGTAGCAAGTTTGAAAATACTGTACAAGCTGCTTCTGTATTTGTATCGGTGATGACAGAACAGCTAGATGTAAGAGCCGAAAACGATGATAATTTGGAAAATATTGTTATCGAAACAGAGCTGAAAGAAACTCGGAAAAGAAAAGTGCCCAAACGCCCTGGCGAGAAGGCTAATGATGAAGATATTGGTAAAAGTGCATTCGATGATTTAGATCGCTTTAGAATATCTATATTTTATCATGTTTTAGATACTCTCATCAGTACAATGGAAAACAGATTTCTCCAACATAAAACGTTGTACCTGGATTTAGCCTGGTTTGACCCTAAGCGATTTAAAGATAATGAGACCTTACCACCCACAGCTCTGGACAGAATTGTAGAGATCCTACCAGGACTTGACAAAGGAAAGCTCATTGAAGAACTACAGTCATTTTCTGAGCTATGGCCCCGTTTGTGTAAGAAAACGATAAGCGAGAGTATGAAGGAGAAGGTCCCAATGAATGTGATTTGCCTACTGCTGATGAAGAAAGGGAGAACTCAATTCAAGAAGAGGATGAGGACTTCAAATTTGAAAATTGCAGCACGAAGGCTTGCAATTCTTGTTTAAAGTGTGCATTCAAAGTATTACTTGATTATAACATGTACTCTAGTCAGTACAATGAACTGTTCAATGTATATAAGCTACTCTTGACGATCCCAATGACTCAAGTGTCTTGTGAACGAGTCTTTTCAAAGCTTAAGATAGTAAAATCTAGATTGAGATCCACCTTGAGCAACGACAATTTGGAAACATTGCTATTGATGCAGACAGAATTAGATTTGATGAACACTTTAGACAGTGACGTTGTCATAAATAAGCTGTGTCAGTCAAGCACTGAAATGAGCCGATTACTTACTCTCTAATTTTAGTTATTGGTTCTTTCTATACTAAGTCATTAATTTCATTGGCTGTGAGTAAATGTGAAGAGAGCATAAAATACTGTTTCCTGTTATGTTTATTTAATTTAACTAAGGTTCTTTCATTTATGTTTTTCCGACCAATAAACCTCTATTAAAATGAACAGTGTTTCGTTAATATTGCCTTTCTATCTTAAGGTTCATTCCCAACTTTAAACCTTTGATTCAATCTTATCGCTCATTTTACATTTTTATATCATATTACCAACAGTTTAGTTTTAGGTATAATTGTATGGAGATACTGTGCAAGGGGGGGGGAGAGATACTGTGCAAGGGGGGGAGAGATTACCGCCTCCTCTTCCTCCTCTTCTTCTTTTCCACCTCCTCCTCCTCTTCTCCTTTTCCATAAGTGTGGCACATGTAAATTGTGAGGTCTGAAGAGTGCCTATGTAATGCTGATATCTTCTATTATATGGTCAGTGTATGGGGGTGCATTACTTTTGGATGGGGTGGCGGTAAAAAGGTGTATTACTACTGGGTTGGGGTTAAAAGGGGTGCATTACTACTGGATGTGGGTGGAGGTTAAGAAAGGGGTACATTACTGATAATTTTTGTCATTTCATTCCCCCCCCTTTGGTTGGGGCAGAGAATAGGCAGGGGAAGGGCGGAGAATGGGTTGGAGCATGGCACACTCATGACTATACTATCCACCGCCCTTTTCATAAGCCAGCACGCCCCTGGACACCAGGTTATGTTATGAGTATGAGAAATACATATTTAGGACCTGCAAGGTTTAAGCTACACTCCAGCGCCCTTTTATAAGGTCTGGCACCAGCAGAATCCAAGAAACGGATTCCTGCTAAGCCGATCCATCCAGGTACTTCGCGTTCAGACTTAAATGCATGCCAATGTCCTGCAGAGTAAAATTGTATGCTGTGCATCGCTGTAGGAGGTTCCATCTCTGAGTTATGTAATTCAGAAATTTTTTAGCCAACATGTTCATTTTGAGAAAAGAGGAGTGCTTACATAACTCAGCCCCTTTAGTGATGTCACGACCAGGGGGGTATATGGTTGTGGGAGCTCAGTTGGCAGTTCAGATTTGCCCTGGAGACCTGATGCAGTGAAAGTCTGTGATGCAATATGACATGTCGCCCTTCCCCCAGCTGCATGGTTTGCCTGAAATGATCTAAATAACTGTAAGTTTTTCTTCCTTTAATCCTTTTATTTTGTAACCGTCTTGTACATACTTTAATTGTCTCATATTGTAATATCTTTTAGACCTTTTGTAAACACTGCCTACCTTTTTGGAGTAAAATATATAAAATTACTAGTTCCGTTTCTCCTTGCTCTATATGTACTGTCACATCCTCCGAAGGGAATTACACTACTAAATTGGGGTGGCCTCTGCCCCATATTCTAGAACCAGAGGCTGGAGACAGCAAGTGTGTATTGGGCATTGGGTATAGCTGACAGTGACGGAGAGGGTTTTTATAAGCGTATTGCCTGGCTGTGGCTAGGAGTAGTTATAATTCCCTCGCTGCAGCTTGCCTAACAGCCAGTACACATCCAAGCAGGCCCATCCGGCGACTAATTATCCTAGGTGCAGTTCCCTGACTGTCCTGAGGGTAAGGGGGTGCCAGAGAGCTGCGAGTTCCTAAGCGGAACTGGGAAGTGGGGATACCTATATCCCTGTAGTTCATGACATATTGGTGGCAGCGGAGGAATCACTAAAATAAGCCCTCCTGCAGTAAAGTGTAAGGTCAATAGGCTTGCTTGCTGTTTTTTTTTCATCACATTGGTGGCCGCGGTGGGATCATAAACCGTGACCCCTGGCCCGTTTCATCACATTTGGTGGCAGAGCAGTGGGATAATAGAGCATTAGTGATCTGGTCTGAGCAATCATTCCTCAAAGCAAAAGTTTTGGAGAACGGACTCAGTGTTTATTAGTCCTGAGACAATTGTGTGTACTTGCATTTACCCCCTCCTTTCTCTTTGTTTCTCTATCCTATCTTTTATATGGCAACCATGGCTATGATGGGAGAAGACTGGTATCAGCGGCATACCAAGGAAACTCTTATCGCCATGTGCTGGTGGAGGCGGATTGACACCACGGGCAAAAGCAAAGGCCAACTGGTCACGGTCCTGGTGCAACTGGACACCAACCAAAACGCAGCAGGCGCAGGAGCCGGCCCAAGCGGAGATGGTGCTGCAGCAGAGGCCCAACCCCTGAATGCTGGCCCCACTTGCCACCAGGGCCGGTTGGACCTTCACCTGCAGGCGGCCTTGGAACAACTCCTAGCCGCAGCCAGGCAATGCGCTTATAAAATCCGCTCTGTCACTGCCAGCTTTACCCAATGCCCAATACACACTTGCCTCTCTAGAATGTGGGGCAAGGGCCACCACAATTTAGTAGCGTAATTCCCTTGGGAGGACGTGATAGTATGTTATAGAGCAAGGAGAAACGGAACTAGTAATTTTATATATTTTACTCCAAAAAGGTTGGCAGTATTTACAAAATATGTACAAGACAATTACAAAATAAAAAGAATGAAAGGGAGAAAAACACTCACAGTTGCTTAAGTCATTTCAGGCAAACCATGCGGTCGGGGAATGGGTGATACATTGCAGTGCATCACAGATTCGTTATGTAACAGGCTTCTAGGTCCAAAGACTGAAGCAAAATGACCTTACACTGTCTTATACCCCTGGTCGTGACATCACTGAAGTGGGTGGGGCTATGGAAGCACTCCTCTTTTCTCAGAGGGGCTAACATGTATTGAAAAATTAAGTATCATATCTCGGGGAGGGAACCTCGTATATGGACGACCAACGTATCATCTTACTCAGCATGACGTTGGCGTTCATTTAAGTCCAAACTCGAAGTACCTGTATGAGCTGCTTAAGTAGGAATCCATTTCTTGGATTCTGCTGCTGCCAGCTAGTGTTGAGCATTCCGATACCGCAAGTATCGGGTATCGGCCGATATTCGCGTTATCGGAATTCCGATACTTAATTCCGATACTTTTTCAATATCGTATACCGGAATCGGAAGTTCCCATAATTCTTTGAGAGGCAATGTGATTTTAGTCAGCCAATGAGGAATCCTACGAAGTGTGGGCACATCCTGTAATGATGCGGTCATCTTAACTAATGGCATGGCTGTGATTGGCTGCTGAAATGATGTCAGAATGCACTATAAAAGGCGCCGCAGCCATTTTAGCATCACTGTGCTGTGAACTCAGTTAGGGACAGAACGCTGCTGTGCTGACTCTGAGGGACAGTTAGATATTGCAATTTTGTGTACTACTGTGCTTGAGGCAGGCTAGTTTACCAACCGCTGTGTAAAGCTTCATTTTGCCA
Organism: Oophaga sylvatica; assembly: GCA_033576555.1. Classification (NCBI taxonomy): domain Eukaryota; kingdom Metazoa; phylum Chordata; class Amphibia; order Anura; family Dendrobatidae; genus Oophaga; species Oophaga sylvatica. Next base: position 13,935 of record JARQOD010002870.1, on the reverse strand, counting down.
GTGTTTTAACAGCTCTGTGCAAGGTGTGTGTGTGACAGTGCAGGTGACGCTGCAGTTTGCTCTGCATCCACCGCTGTTTGTAGGCATCTGCACGTGTCACTTTTTTTTTATTTTATTTAGTGGAATTGGTGCAGCTCCATTATATTAGAAAAAAATCAAATCTATTAGTGTGACGTGCTTCCATCCGTATACAATACATTGGTTGCAAACACTATAGAAGTACAGAAAGGAGCTTTTCACAGATTGTGGACAGTTGTGTTTCAGTGTTCACTTCAGTCTGTGTTTTTTACTTTTTTGAGTGCAGATCACGCTCCAGTTACTTGTTCAAGCACTGCTGCTTGTACTCTGCTGAGCGTGTCTCAGTGGCTCATCCTTTTCATTTATCTCCAATTGGTTCTGCTACATTCCATTTAAAATAAATCTAATCTATTAGTGTGACGCGCTTCCATCCGTATACAATACATTGGTTGCAAACACTATAGAAGTACAGAAAGGAGCTTTTCACAGATTGTGGACAGTTGTGTTTCAGTGTTCACTTCAGTCTGTGTTTTTTACTTTTTTGAGTGCAGATCACGCTCCAGTTACTTGTTCAAGCACTGCTGCTTGTACTCTGCTGAGCGTGTCTCAGTGGCTCATCCTTTTCATTTATCTCCAATTGGTTCTGCTACATTCCATTTAAAATAAATCTAATCTATTAGTGTGACGCGCTTCCATCCGTATACAATACATTGGTTGCAAACACTATAGAAGTACAGAAAGGAGCTTTTCACAGATTGTGGACAGTTGTGTTTCAGTGTTCACTTCAGTCTGTGTTTTTTACTTTTTTGAGTGCAGATCACGCTCCAGTTACTTGTTCAAGCACTGCTGCTTGTACTCTGCTGAGCGTGTCTCAGTGGCTCATCCTTTTCATTTATCTCCAATTGGTTCTGCTACATTCCATTTAAAATAAATCTAATCTATTAGTGTGACGCGCTTCCATCCGTATACAATACATTGGTTGCAAACACTATAGAAGTACAGAAAGGAGCTTTTCACAGATTGTGGACAGTTGTGTTTCAGTGTTCACTTCAGTCTGTGTTTTTTACTTTTTTGAGTGCAGATCACGCTCCAGTTACTTGTTCAAGCACTGCTGCTTGTACTCTGCTGAGCGTGTCTCAGTGGCTCATCCTTTTCATTTATCTCCAATTGGTTCTGCTACATTCCATTTAAAATAAATCTAATCTATTAGTGTGACGCGCTTCCATCCGTATACAATACATTGGTTGCAAACAATATAGAAGTACACAAACGGGCCTTTCACAGCTACTGAACATGGGTTTTTAATTTTTAACTAAAATATGTATTTTTTCAAATGACACAAATATAAGTAATGTTGAAGAGGAATAGTCCTACATCCATTGTTTGCACAATATTACAGGTGTACATCATGTCCCTTAATCAACAATGTATTATTATATTTACTTGTATGCTTTTATTTAAAAGCCAAGAACACAGAAGGATAACCTTCGCACTGCAGCTGTTGTCAAAGTTCAACCCACATTATGCACTTCCAACATTGCAGCATTTGAGGCATGATGTGAGTTGGATTGGTCAAAGTTATGGAGTGAGAAGGTTCACCATCAGTACCTATAGCATAAGTATGCTTTTGTGTTAGCATTTGTGTTAGACATGTGGATATCTGCCATAATATGTCACAATTATTTAGTTACAGATTTGTTACCAACACTAATCATTGAATGGTTTTAAATTTGACGTTTCACTTGTTTACAGCTTAGAAATAAGGGTGTAGCCTGATATCTATGTGTAGCACTAGCCACTTTAACATGTCATGTTTTTTTAAACATGTGTAGCTAGGTAGCAGTAATTTTTGCCGGACACACAGCAGGGGAACAGCAGGCGTTACTGAACCCCACTATCACTATAGCTTGTGTATTGGTCTGTGGACACGACACTTCTGAGCAGCAACTGGCAGTGTTGTAGCCCAGGGAGTATAGCTCAGGTGGTAGAAAGATGAAACATAACAGGAGACATGGAAAACGTTGCCAACCAGTTAGTTAATCTGAAACCGGACAGGCAAATTCAGGCGAGATCCATGCCTAGTTCATTTTCAGAAAAGTAAGCCGTTCTACATTATCGTAGGATAGTCGCATGCAACGGTCTGTTAGTACACCACCTGCAGCAGTAAAGACGCGCTCCGATAATACACTGGCAGCAGATCAAGCCAGCACCTCCAATGCATACTGGCTAAGCTCTGGCCATGTATCCAGCTTAGAGACACAAAACTTGAATGGGGAAGAGCCATCTGAGAGTACACTGAGAGGGCAAGACATGTAGTCTGTAACCATCTTACGGAAATGTTGCCTCCTGCTGACTGGAGCCGTCTCGGATGGTGTAGACATTGGTGGCGCTGCCACAAAACTTCGACACATTTGGAACATACTGTTCTTGCCTGTGCAGAGGCGCTGCTTGTGCTCCTCTTGTTGCAGAGCTGTCTCCACTGCCTCGACGCACAGAGCTGCTTTGTAAATCAGTAGCAGCAGCAGTGCTCTCGGCTGGAATGGAGAACATTATGGATTGCACCAGTGTGTCTTGGTACTTCCGCATTTTACGCTCCCGGTTCAACGGTGTGATGAGGCTTTGTAAGTTGCCCCGGTTAGCGAGGGTCTAGGAGGGTGTACACCAATAATCAGACGTGGTGTGAATGTGTTCGATGCGGCGGTCGTTTCTCAGCCACTGCAGCATGAAATCAACCATGTGCTGCAGACTCCCAACTGGCCAAGAAACGTTGTCCCTGCAAGAGGCGTCATCTCCGCCTGCTGTGCATCACCCCACCCTTGGTCTACATACTGACTAGAGCATTGTCTACCTCCCTCTGGAGCGATGTCTTCCTCCTCCATTGACTCCTCCTCATCCCCCTCACAAAGTCCTTCAAATACATATAAATTTACAAAATTTAAAACTCAAAATTTAAAAACTTTGTATCATAATTCTGTAACATCAGTTTATGGAAACACAATAGCATTACAAAAGGATAGACAAAAAATGTACATTATGTGCTTTGTAAATACATTAAAAGTTTGTAATGGTTATGAAAATATAGACAGCGACTCTGGAGGTTCAATTGTTGATACAGCATGGTACTTTGAAAGTCCTCCAGCCCTTTGTGAGGAACCACGTTGCGCTGACTGTCCAGAAGGTGATGGAATTTGTGACTCCTCATCCTCCACCTCTTCCAAAACCTCATGCCTTAGTGCTTGCAGTGTTTTTTGAAGCAGGCAGATAAGGGGGACAGTCAGGCTGACTAGTGCATCATCTGCACTCGCCATCCGCGTTAACTCATCAAACGCACGCAAAACGTGGCAGATATCCTTCATAGAGTTATTCGCCACTCATTACACTGGCAGTGGCTGCCCATTCATTATAGGATCCAATTCTAATTACTGGTTCTCACCAACAAAGCTCTCCACAGCGCAGCACCCCCTACATCTCCTCCCTTATTTATATTTATCGGCCTAACCGACTGCTGCACTCTGCAAACGACCTTCGACTAACCTCTGCACTAATCCGTACCTCCCACTCCCAACTCCAAGACTTCACCCGCGCTGCGCCAATCCTCTGGAATGCTCTACCCAAGAAATTAGGATATCCGCAATTTGGATGGTTTCAGGCGCTCCCTCAAAACACATTTGTTCACAGTGGCCTATCACATTCACTAATCAAAGTCATTCTATGTGTAATTCTGTGTGTGTAGCCCATTCACTATCTCCATGCATCCCTCACTTCCTTAAAATGGCTGGACCATCATTGTAAAAACACCAAATTTTATATAAACACCTGTACTTTGTATCTCCCACACCTCATTGTAGATTGTAAGCTTTCACCAGCAGGGGCGGCTGATTTTGCTTTAATTATTGTATTGTTAACGTTGTTACTTATGACTCGTGTTTTGAAACTGTTAAACTGTAAAGCACTGCGGAATATTATGGCGCTATATAAATAAATAATTATTATTATTCTTATTATTAGAGGCCCACTCAGTAGTGGTGAAGTGTGAACGGCGCAAATTGCGAGTTGACTGCGCCTGATGCAGCTGATACTCCATTACTGTTGGCTGCTGCTCACACAACCGCTCCAACATATGTAACGAGGAATTCCACCTGGTGGGTCGTCACATATGATGCGATGTTCATGAAGGTGAAATCTGCGTTGCAGAGCTGCAATCAGCGATCTGGCCATGCTGGAACGTCGCAAGTGAGCGCACTCTAGGCGGACCTTGTGCAGCAGTGCATCAAGATCCGGATTGTCCCTCAAAAAACTCTGCACGACCAAGTTGAGCACATATGACAGACATGGTATGTGAGTGAGGTTGCCAAGGCCCAGAGCTGACACAGATTTCGGCCATTGTCACACACTACCAAGCCTGCCTGTAGATTCTCTTCCAAAAAACCACACGTCGCTCTCCTGCTTTATGGCATTACAGAGCTCTGCGCTGTGTGGCTTCGATTCCCATGGAAATTAATTTCAGGATGGCCTGTTGACATTTGGACACGGCTGTGCTCTATCGGTCGCAACAGGTAAACGTTCACGGGTCCATGTGGAGGTAGACCGTGACGGCTCCTGCAGCGATGATTCTGGGAACTGGAATAGGAGGGGAATCAATGTGTACAGACTTGATCCTGCATCCTTGGAGTTGGCAGAACAGTACAGCGCCACTCGCAAGATCAGTACCCGGCGGCACAACATTGACCCAATGGGCAGTGAGGGAAAGGTATTGTCCCTGGCCATGGGTGTTAGAACCTCTTGTTAGGTTTTGTTTCAGTTTGCTGGTCACATGACTTTTTTCCCTATTTAGTCTGGCTCGCCTTTGGCTTTGCTTGACTTCATTGTATTATCTACTGTTAGCTGCCGGGTGCTTAGGTGCCTTATCTGTCAGTTTTGCTTGATGTTGGATCACAATAGTATTTATTTTTCTGTTTTAATTATCCATGCTACAATTTATGTTAGGAGGTGTCCACCTTTTCTCACAGTCCTAGATCTTGTAGGGATTACTCCCTCGCAACTATAGGTCTTCGTTCACACTAGATGAGGACTTTAGGGGTCTGGTCGCAGGATCAGGTTCCCCGTTACATCGTAGGGGATTCAGCTTAGTTGTATTGTAGGGACAGAATTCCTTCTTTCCTTACTGGTTGTAGCAGATCATAACAATGGGTACTGGTCACGCATCGGTGGTCAGGTGGACCTTGCTACTGAGGGTTTTAGTAGCGCATGTTTAATTTTTCCCCAACATGCTTTTGCAGACCAGGGACGGCTTGCCTGCTGAAATGAAATCGGCTTGGCACATTGTATTGTGGGATTGACAATGTATTTCAGTTACGGAAACTGTCTGTCTCCACCAGCCTGAATCACAGCATTTCAAGGGACAGGAGTTTTGCAATGCCAGCATTCAGAGCCTGTGCTCGTGCATGGTTTGCGGAGTATGGCCGTCTTTTATCCCATGCCTGTGCTTACGATGGCTGTTTTGTGGCTGGGAGTGTGAGGATGACAGGGAACTTGCTGCTGTGTGTGGAATAACAGTTTGTCTCTGGACAACAGTGGCCGAGGTTCTTCCATGGCGATCCTGTGAGGAAGCATAACCAGCTGTGTGTGAGCTCGATGAAGAGGCTTCAACACAACCTGATGATGTAGGTGTGCTGTAGTTTGGCCTACATCTCTAGTGTGTCTTTGTAACTCAACTACGTGCTTTGTCCGCACATGTTTCCACATATTTGTGGTATTGAGGTGACTGACACTTTTAGCTATTTTTAATTTTTAATTACACAGCTTGCATTTCAATAGCAAAATATCATGTGCAAGTGTGTGAAAAAAGGACCACGCAGTGCAAGTCCTGGGGAGGCACGTTTTGACTTTTGGAAGACAACTGCTCGAACAGGTGCCAAACTGGGGCTACAGGCAACCGAGTCTGCAGCCTAACTCTCCCTCCTGTTTGTACCGTTGGGGCAATGTCTTCCTCTATCTTCCTTCTTCATAACCATTTTCTAGGCCTCTCCCAGCTTTCAACCAAAGTACTGGTTCTCACCCACAAAGCTCTCCACAGTGCAGCACCCCCTACATCTCCCCTCATTTCTATCTATCGGCTAACGACTGCTGCGCTCTGCAAAGACTTTCGACTAACCTCTGCACTAATACGTACCTCACACCCGATCCAAGACTTCTCCTGCTTCTATGCCAATCCTCTGGAATGCTGTACCCCAAGAAATTAGGACTTCACAATTTGCATGGTTTCAGGCGCTCCTCAAAACACATTTGTTCAGAGCGGCTATCACATTCACTAATCAAAGTCTTTCTATGTATTCTGTGTAAGTGTGTGTGTGTCTCTAGCCCATTCACTATCTCATCCTCAGTCCTTAAGATTGGCTGGAACATCATTGTAAATGCACCATTGTATATAAACACTATACTTTGTATCTCCCACATCTCATTGTACATTGTAAGCTGTCACGAGCAGGGGCGACTTATTTAGCTTAAATTATTGTATTGTTAACGTTTTACTTATGATTGTGTTCTGAAACGGCTAAACTGTAAAGCGCTGCGGAATATGATGGCGCTATATAAATAAATATTATTATTATTCCTCTGAGCTGCTCCCACCACCTTCCTGTTCCTCATGCCATGTTGGGTCTTGGACCTCATCATCTCCACTCCCTCTTCCAACACCTGCTGTTGGGTGGTCTGGCCAGCACCATGCTCAACAGAAACTGGCACCTGGGTCTCATCATCATCAGATGCGTTTGCGGTGTGCTGACATCGGCACTGTCTCACCCGCCTCTTCAGATTCAGAGAGACACAGCTGTTGCGCATCACTGCATACTCCTCTTCACATTACAGAATGCTGCTTGGCTGGGCCCTGTTTGCAAGCCAATAGATTCTGAGAACAGAAGCAGACACTCAGCTGGTCCTGTACAGAAACTCTCTGACTGCCTGGGCAATTTGCCAGGCGGTGAAGAGACAGATGGTTGCCAACAGTGCTGTGGTCCTGAGAGGAGGTGGAAGCAATTGAAGTCGATGCATTGGCTGACATCCAAACAACAACGGCTTCAATTTTTCTTCCCGCAGCAGGGGGGTACTCCGAGTCTACAAAAAGTGCGCATAAAGGAACGCTCACGGGGAAAACTGGTGGATGCTGTGTCACTGGGGGCCGCAGCAGCCACAGAATCCCCACGTCCTCTCCTGAAGAAACTCCACGACCACGTGCCTTATCCCTGCCTTCTTCATTTGGTAGATTGATAAAGAAACTCTGAAAAGTTATAAGGTCTAAGTGTGGTTATTCGCAGAGACTGCAGTGAACACTGCAACAACTGTTCATACCCAATGCGTCTCAGCAGGAAGGCAGTTGTGCGTCAAAACAAAGGCACAAGCATACATCCATGTACCTGTTTATAAGCTATATAAAAAAAATTATTGTAGTAGTGACGCACACTTTATTGAGGTACAGTTTTACATCGCCATTCACCATCTGTGGCTATGCAGTTCATCTATATATACCTTATCTATCTGTTGTTGCTTCCAAGTCGACAGCACAGCAGCCATAAAAAGCAATTTTTACTATGCACTATGCACTTTTGAAAGGGTTTTGTTTGTTAATAAAAATGTTATTGCCACCAAATTTGAGTATTTCATGATGGAAATTGTTAATTTTGTATAAAATATTTAGGACATTATTCAGCAAATGGAACATTTTAGTATATCACAGATAATTGTAATGTGATGATGTTTTAAGCAAACTTTTATTTTCATCAATAAAAATGGTGTACAATGTTATTTTCCCTTTTTTTAAAGGATTCAAAAGTTTTGTATGCTTTTTTTTCAACGATAGAAAGATTCTTAACAATTTTTTTTTTGGTTTGAATTGCTTTTAAAAAAATGTTAATGTATGTGTTTATTTTGTAATTCTTTATTTTCTGATATTATTTAAAAATGAAACCCATCTTCTTAGGAGAAAAGGTTTTTTTTCCCCTTTTTTTTTAAAGTATGGGCTTTAAAAAATTTAAAGGTAAAAAGGGAAAAATTATTTTTTCTAGTTTTTTAAATTTCCTCCTTGACCCGGGCCCCCAACACCGCCAGTTTTGCTCGGAAGTGCCTGTTGCACATCAACCTTCTCTGTTTTTTTGGGGGGTTTTGAAAAGTCAGTGGCCCCGGTTGTGCCTTTTGGGTCTTTTCCTTTCCCCCTCCGGGTTAGCACGGGTCAGCTGGTCTCGTTATTTTCATTGGCTTTTTTTCCTTCTTCCCCCTCCGGGTTTCCCCGTACCGAAAGGGGTTTCTGCAGTCCCTTTTGGGCCCCAGGGCTCCATTGGGGACCCCAGTTCCAGCAACGTTTTGGCCTTTGGTGTGCTTTGGGCACAGGTCCTCCTGTTTTAGAAAACCCTGCCCCAAACGTCAGCGGGGCCTGGTTTTGCCATTGGCTTTTTTCCCCTTTTGCTCCCCCCCCGGGGTTTCCCGTACCGTAAAACGGTTCTCCGCGTCCCTTTTTTGGCCCTTTGGTGCCTCCATTCGGATCCGAGTTCCAGAAATTTTGCGGGGCCTTGGTGTGCTTTGGACCCACAGGACCCCCCCGCTTAGAAACCCCTGCCCCGTAACTCAGCGGGGACAAAATTGTGCTACAAAAAAAAAATAGGAAAAAGAGAACAGAAAAATTTAAGCAAAAAAACTAAAAAAAAAAGGGAACATGAAGTATAAGCCCAAAAAAGAAGAGAAAAAAAATTTTGTTTAAAAATTTAGCAGAAAAAGACTAAGGTGTATGGGGGTGAGTGTTCCTCCTCGGGGCCCCCCGGAAAAATGCCTGCGCTGCAGAAAATTTAAACCCGGGGACAAATATTTTAAAAATTTAAATTTTTGTGAAAAAAAGAAGGGAAGGATGAAAAATTCATACTTTGACTTTTTTAAAATACGGGTTTTCCCCCCCAAAATAAGAATATGATGAAAAAAAAAGCAAATATGAATAAGAATAATAGTTTAATAAGAAGAATATGAGTATGTTAACAAAGATAATAGCAAGAAGTTTTTAAAAAAGATAAAGAAAGGGGAAGATGAAGAATAATTTTTATGGGAAAAAAAAGATGCTGCAGAGTTTTTGAAAGGGGAAAGTGTGTGGGAAAATTAAAAAAGGGAAGATGAAGAGCATGGAAGTTGTTAATATACTATTTGCCCCCAAAAATTTTAAAAAAAAATTTAAAATTGTCAATTTCTTCGTCAAACCCAACATCTTTAAAAAAAAAAAAATTTATCTATTCCATTTTTTTTTGGGGTTAAAAATCTTTTCCTTTTTTGTTCCTCAACCTTTTCCCCATACATTTCCCTTATTTTCTTGTTTTCCTTCATGTACAAAAACAACAAAAGGGGGGAATGGGTTTTTTTTTAATTTCGATATTTTTTCATAGGGCTTACAGGGGTTTCCCCGGGTCGGTATCGGGTATCGCGTTTTAGGGGGTATGGGGGATACCATTCCGATTCCAAATTTTTAAAGGGTTGGGAAAGTATCGCCAACTTACGCCAGCCCTTAAAAATTCCGGGGGTTTTTTGGGTTTTCCCCCATGAACATAGATATGAAATTTTTACCCCTTTTTTCTTTTAATTTGGGGCTTTATTTGATTTAAAAGGCACTATCGGGGCAAAGAAATGCTGGTTGCCTTTTGCTTCAGAGCTGCCAAACCCATTTTCAGCTGGTCTTAAAAACCCTTGGCCCCCGCTTTTTTTGCCCTTTAAAAAACCGGCTATTTTTTGAAATTTTTGCCCCTGTCCCTTTATGAGGTAATAACTCGGAACACTTCAACGGTTCTAGGGGGGGGGGGGGTTTTTTTTTTGAAAATTTTTTTTTCGTGAATTTTGAGCTTCATTTTAGTGGAAAAATTTTGGTCAATAATTTTTTTGCATTTATTTGAAAAAAAAGGGGAAAATTTTGGGGAAAATTTTTTTAAAAATTTTAAAAATTTTAAATTTTTAATTTTTATTTGTTCACCAGAGAGTTTTGTGACCAAAATTTTAAAATTAAAAAAAAATTTTCCATTTCTACTTTATTTAGCAAAATTTTTTGGAATCATTTTTTTGTTAGGAAGTAAAGGGTTTAAATTTGCCCAAACGTTTTTCAAAAAAAAATTTATAAAATATTTTTTGGGCCCCCCCACATTTAAAGGGTCATTTTGGGGGGGGTTTAAAAGGGCAAAAACCCCCAAAAAAACCCCCAAATTTTTAAAAACTGCCCCCCTCAAGTAAAAAAAACCCCCAAAAAAAGTTTTTTTAACCCTTGGGTTTTTCACAAAAATGGACGTAAAGTTGTTTTGAATTTCTCCTGAGTACACTGATACCCCAAAGGGGGGGGAAAACCACTGGGGGGGCCCCCAAAAGGGGGGGGTAAAGGGGGAGGGGGTTTTTGGGACTTTTGAACCCCAAAAAGGGGGGGGAAAATTTGAGTTTGGACCCCTGGTTTTTGGGGGGCCCCCTGTGGGGCAAAACATGAAAACCCCCAAAAGTGCACCTTTTTGGAAACTAACCCCAAAGGAACTTATCAGTTTCTGCTGTGAGGCTTTAACCCACAAGGTTTCATTTAAGTTTAAAATTTGGCCGGGGTTTAAAAAAAAAAAAATTCTAAAAAAAATGATTTTTTTTCCCCCTTTTTTTAAATTTTTCCCGGGGGAAAATTTTCCCCCCCAAAAAAATTTGTTTTCCCCTTTTTTCCCCCTGGTCCTAAAACCCCCTTTGAGGGGGGAAAAAGGTTTGGCGCACGGCGGGGTTTGGGAAAAAGGAATAATGCTTTTTGGAATGCAGATTTGATGGGTGTCATGTTAGTTTGCGACCCCCTTTGTTTTGGAAAAAACCCTGAAAACCCCACGTAAACCCCATTTTGGAAAACTAGCCCCAAAAAGGGAAAAATTTTTTTGGTCTGTGGTGATTTTTTAAACCCCCCAGGGGGTTAACAAAATTTTATAAGGGCCGGGCTTTTGAAAAATAAAATCCTTTTTTTCCCCCCAAAAAAAAATGTTTTTTTTACCCCCAATTTTTTTATTTTAAAAAGGGGGTTAACGGGAAAAAAAAGGAAAAAAAGTTGTTTTAAAAATTTGTCCTGAAACGCGTCCCCCATATGGGGGGGGAACCACTTTTTGGGGCAGGGGGCAGAGGGGGGAAAAGGGAAAAGGAGCGATTTGACTTTTTAAAACCAAAATTGGTGAATCGGATTGCACGCCATACCCTTTTTTGGGAAACCCCCCTGAGTAAAAACAGGGGAAAAACCCCCTACAAGGACCCCATTTTTACAAACTACCCCCCCTAAGGAACTTATCGATGTGTGGGGGAAAATTTTTCCCCCCGGTTTTCACTAATTTAAAAACCCCGGGGTTTAAAAATAAAAAAAAATAAAAAAATTTTTTTCCCAAAAACCTGATCTTTTAGCCCCCTTTTTTTTTTTTCCCCAAAGGGGAAAAACAGGAGAAATTCCCCCCCAAAAAAGTTTTTTTCCAATTTGCCCTGAGTACATGCCCCCCCATTTTGTGGGAAAAAATATGTGGGGGGCACATGTCTGGGCGGGAAAAGAAAAGTAGTTTTTTTATAATGCAGATTTAGGGATGGCTGCGGGTGTATGTCGTTTTTGGGGGCCCCTTTGTGCCAAAACCCGGGGGAAACCCCCCCACAAGTGACCCAATTTTGGAACTACCCCCATAAGGTTTTTAAATCTAGAGTGGGGTGACCCTTTTAAAAACCCCCAAGTGCTTCACAGAATTTTTTAGGGAAGACGGTAAAAATTTAAAAAATTTTTTTTTCCCCCAAAAAAATTGTTTTTTTTCCAAAAATTTTTTTTTTTTCAAGGGATCAAAAAAAATTCCCCCCAAAATTTTTTGGCCCATTTTCCCCCTGAGTAGGGGGGGCCCCCTAAAAGGGGGGGGGAAACCCATGTTTGGGCACAGGGGGGGGGGGGAAAGGGGGGGACCCCTTTTAAATTTTTTTAAAATCAAATTGGCTGGAATCAAGGGGGGTTTCCTTTTCAGCTTGGGGGGCCTGATGTCCCTAAACAGTGGAAACCCTCAATTTTTAACCCCAATCGAACCCCAAAACCCCCAAAACCCCAAAACCCAAACACCCCAACCCTAATCCCAACCCAAACCCCCCAAAACAACCAAACCCCAATCTTAACCAAACCCCAACCAAAACCCTTTAAATTCCCAACCCTAACCTTTTTAAAACCCTAAAAAATTTTCAACCCCAAACCCCCTTTTTCCCCAAACCCCAACCAAAATTCCCCCCCAACCCTTTTTCCCCAACCCCAAACCCCAATTCAAATCAAATTTACCTAATTTTAACCCAAACCCCAAACACTAGTGGAAAAATAAAAATAAATTTTTATTTTCTTAATTCAATAGTTGTCCCTCCCCATGGGGTAAAAAGGGGGGTTTTTTTTACTATTTTTTTTATTTTTATCCTGTGTAGTGTCTATCACAGTGAAAAAAATTTTACCGGGGAAAAAAAAAAATGAATCTGCGGCCCCGGGAGATTCGGGGGGCCCCACGCGCTGCCCCGCCATTTGGAAAGGGCGGCGCCCTTTTTGGGGAAAACGGGGGGCTTGGTGAAAAAATTTCAATTGCTCTGATTGGAAATTTAAAGTAAAAAAAGAATCAGAGCAATGAGGCACGGGGGGACAACCCCCCCCTGGGGGGGAAAATAAGTTTCCCCCTGTCCCCGGGGGTTTGGGGGGCCCCTTTTTTAGTGAAAAAAGGCAGTTGCGTCCAGCTTTTGAATTTAATTTTTATTTCCCCAAAATAAAAACATCACAAACGGTGCCCCCAAAAAGGGACATCAAACAGGGGGAAGGGTCAACCCAGTAAACAAGCGACGCTTTTTGACCCCCAAGGGGGCTTTGTCCCCTTTCTGTTTGATGTACACTTGGGGACACCTTTGTGATGTTTTTTTAAATTTTTGGAAAAAAAAAGAATTTGATTCTAAAGCTGGACGCAATCCCTTTTTTTTCTACTTTTTCCCTGTCCTGGTCGGGGTTTGTGAAACCCTTTTAGTGACCCCGGTCCCGACCCTCAGGGAAAGCGATTTTCCCCTGACGCACATAGGCATCACGGGTTTGGGGGGGGCCCCACTTTCATGATGCCTAATTTGGGCAAAAAAGGGGGAAAGGGGTTTTTAAACCATTCAGGGGGGGGAAAGGGGGGGCTAGAAAAATTTTTCCGTTCCCAGTGTGTGTAGCTGGAGTGTCAATGAAGTAAAGGGGAAAATTTTTAGAAGTTTATGATGAAAAAATAAAACCCCCCCCATAATTTTTTTTATCGGACACCCCCCGTCCCCCCATTAAAAATTTTTGGGGGTGAATTTTTGTTGGGATAGTGCTGATTCTAAAAAAAATTTTATCGAATTGTATCGCCGATGCAAATAAAAACGTCGTACCCCCTTTTTTTTAGCGGAAAATCCAAAGTAAGTTAAAAGGGAACAAAATATCGAACAAAAAAAAACTTTCTCGTTTTAAAAAAACCCCAAAAAAAAAACATAGAATACCAAAATTTTTATATATTTATATAAATTTTTTACATTTATTTTGCATATATATACATATATTTTTAAATTTTACACTTCTACATATAAAAAAACTTGACAAATTTCCCCGGGGGGAACCGGTTTTCCCCCCGAATCGACGGGGGGCCCGGTTTCCCCCCCCCCAAAAAACCCCGGGTTGTGCGGGCAATTGGGGTCACGAACAGGTTGAGTCGGGATAAAGGGTCCCCCGGTGGGAAATTTAATGTTTTTTGCTTGAGAATTGTAAAATATCAGGGAAGATTTGCCATTTTTCCCCATATCTGCGTCACGGGCGGCACTGGTGAAGAAGAAGGGCGTTTTCTCTTCATGGGTGTACTGTACATCATCGTGACGCGAAAACGGGGGTTAAATGGT
>JARQOD010002869.1:36687-71986 GCA_033576555.1 Oophaga sylvatica | reverse complement strand
CCCCCATCAGGGACTTTTTTTTGTGCATGAAGGACTTTGCTCCTTTGGGCCTTTCTGGTCTTTTTCCCCATCATGTAAGCCCGGACTTATCGCCATCTGGAGGCTCGGGTTTTTGCCTTTTTGGGGACTTTTTGGGGGAATCCACAAAAACATTTTTTTTTTATTCACAAAAACCATCCTCTTCAAGGGGAACTGCGGACTTTCACTCCCTCTATAGATGTACTGGGCTGATGTTGGACAGTTTAGTGAAAATTTTTCTGGACCCTTAACCCTTCTTTAGTGGGGTTTTTTAGGGGGCCTATTTAGCAGTGACCTTTGCTTAATCTATTTTAGTGGCGGAGGGGGTTTAACCTTTCCCTTTAAAAAAAGGGACTTTAGGTTTTTTTTCGTCGGTGGCCAAGTGGGCGCATCCATTAATTTTACACAACGGGGCAGGTTCACTTTTCTATATTATCCCCTATCTGCCGGCTTTTTGCACAACACGCCCCCTTGGTCTTTTTTTTTCCATTTTCCGGGGAATTTGGTCATATATTTTAAAAAGTTCTCTTTGGGGAAAACCCGAACGTAGCCCGGATCCTGGGCAAGGTTAAGATGCTTCCTGTGCATTGCCTTGTTGCCCAACTGCCCACACAATGAGCTTGTTTCGAGAGCTTTCAGGGCAGGTGCCTGCCCCCATCTAGGGCACAACGTGGTGCCCGGGGGTGGATATCCCCCTCTTGGGCCCGGTAGGGGGAGGCGGCAGTGTCGGGTTACACCATTCTTTTGTAAAGCTGGATTTTCACAGAAACCTCTTTCCTTTTTGCCCCTCTCTAGTTTTTCTCGGAAATTTTCTCACCATACCTGCGGCCAGCCAGTGCTGCAGACCCGCCAGGCCCCCACCTCAGAGGAACAGGCAGTGGCCGTTATTCTGCGGCTTAGACAGCTGGATATGTGTAGCCCTGTGTGTAAGGCACACAGTACCCTGGAGGATGTGCGGAGAGGTAACAGTTTAATGCTCGATATCCATTCACTCCATCACACACTTTAGACACACCCATAGGGTATATAAGCTAGTGACAGGCAGCAGAGTGAGTCAGTCAGTTTCCTGTCGTCGGACAGGTCAGTCCAGTCAGTTCCCACCAGTGTGCAGTCTGTGCAGGAGGAGAGGAGATCAGATTGCATTTCCTGTCAGAGCTCTGGGTGAGCTAAAGTCAGACAGACAGTTTGAAGAAAGAAGAGTTAGCAGCAGAAACTTCAGTCGCCTGTCCCAAGGACAGTGAAGTTCAGTCGACGTGCTCCTGAACTAGGAGAATACTGAGAATCTGTAGCGAGCTCCAAGGAAGAAGCAAGAAAGGACTAACTTGTATTACCTTAGGAAGTGTGGAGTGCTTATGCTAAAAGTGCGAACAGGGCGAAGGGCGCAGTGGAAAGAAACAGAGAAGTGCCTTAGGTATAGGATACCTGCACAAATTATCGGTCACTGGGGACCGAAGTGTCGCTACAGCTTCAGGCATGGTGACAGGAAAACCAGAGTCTTACTGGACCTTAGGTCGCAGAAAGCAGCCCTTGGAGTGTCGGTACGTAACTGAAGTCAGGGAGAGTGGGAACCTTGAGTCGATGCAGGACAACAGTAGGAACTCAGCTCTCTCACATTATTTGGAAGACTTCGACCACAATGCTGACCGGGCAGTACAGCTATGGAGTTAGCTGGAGTATTCGGAGTTAACTTAGCTCTATGCTAGTTGGACTCATCATATTGGAAGTAAAGGAGGCCTCTAACCTGTTCAGCTGTTATCTCGAAGCACATCCTCCACCCGACCAGCCTCCCTGGACCTGCCTAAACATCTGACAAGTAAAAGGTATGGAAAGACGCTGGATGGTGTGAGACTGATTCATTTATCTGCACCCTACATCATTAATACCATAGACTCTGAGGGACCAGTCCCACCTGTGGGGGACCCGTCATCTAGCTGCCACAACATCCCCTCAGAGATCTACTGCAGCGCTGGTCTTAGTGATCAGACTACTACAGGTGGCGTCACGAACTGTTATCTACTAAATCCCCTGTAATTAAATACCCCTTTAACGCCTGACCGCCAGGGACACGGAACGAGCCACGCTACCAGTGACATTCCCCATAGAAATCTACAGGCTCTGCTCCGAGTATCCCATATCCCTGGTAACCCACATTGTGGTGCGGGTCAATACAACTTGGCGTCACGAACAGGATACGAAAACTTGCAAGATTGTGAGTCCTGTGTGCCTGTGAAATGTTTCAGTGAAAAAGGACTGTTTGCACTTTTGGCGCCAAATACCGCCATCTTTGCCGCCATATTCGCGCCCTGAGGCGCTGGTGAAGAAGGTGGGCGTATCTTCGTGGGCGTGTACCCCCTGTGGCGCGAAAGAAATGGCCGCCCTCTCCAAGTGTTATTACAATATGCGATCCTGCCCCACAGCAAAAGAAATCCGCCTCCTCTTCACCTTCCCTGCGAAGAGGAGGAGACGCAAACCCGCCTCCACGGAAGAGACCAGACTGTTCTGGAAAAGTACGAGAGACGGACTTGGAGTATGATGGAGGCAGGACGTGTGCAGCCGAGCAGGGAAGCGGTGGAAGGCAGGCCCCGTTCCCCAGCCAAGCTGCCACTAGAACCAGAACCATCTGTGGTCCTGCACCTGCAGCAAGCCTTGCTGGAGATTGGAGAGGAAAATGCAAGGTTAAAGAAGATGATCCTGCAACGACCTGGCGAGGAGGAGATTGAGAAACGCCGGCGTAACCAGATACAGCGGCGGCTGTGGGACGCGGTGTTCTCTCCCTTCGATAACCCTCCGCCATTTGAATTGCCCAAGTTTCTGCTGCCCAAGGCTAAGGAGCAACCGGAGGCTACCCCCAAGAGGACCGACCCTGATCCCACCGATGGAGCGGTGGAGGCGAAGGAGGTTGAGGAGGTCCAGCCCGTTCCGGAACGCCCGCCCGGCCAGGAGGCCGCAGCAGATGATTGTTCCCGGTAGGGACACCGGAGGGATCCTGTCCATCGTTACCAGACGTCGACTGGGACGCGATGAAGCGTCTTGATGACGTCGCATATGCCGTAAGATGGGAAAGTGCGTGGCAGCAACGTCAGGAGGAAGAACAGGAGGCTCAGCGCAACCGACAGCGGCAGCATGCAGAGCTCATCGCGAACAAGGAGACCGTTCGCCGCGATAAAGGTACCCGGAGGGAACCACGACGTCAGGGGTGCGTCACCGAATTCCAGTTCCGCAAGGGCTGGGGTTTTATCCGGGAACCGGGACTTTACCCAGGCGTATTTGTGAGCCGACGCGACGTAGAGTCCCACCTACCACAAGGCCATCCGGGAAGGGACCTAGTTAATGGAGACATCGTCACCTACACACGGCACTGGGGTATGAAAGGATGGTATGCCCTTAATGTCACAATCGTCCGTGACCCCGTCCCTGACGCAGGTAACGTCACCATTGCCAGCGCGTCACAGTCCCGGGCTCCCGCTGCACCAGGCCGTGCCCTGGCATCACCCCCTGAATGTCAATTGCAGCTTGAAGCGCCCCCGGCATATTCTGTTCTGCCAGTGCCTCGCATCAAATCGCAACCCGCGACCCAATCTACATCGCAAACTGCGGTTAAATTTGAATTGCTCTCTGCTACGCAAACTGTGACGCAATCGGCGTCTCACAAGGAGAAAGCACCCGGCGTGCCCCAAGCGGTTCGCACAAGGACTGTAGCGACCCAAACCCTGATAGCAGGTCACGACCTGTTAGTCATGTGCTCTAAGGAGCATCGCATTGTTCCAGCCCCCGGGGTGGAAAATGTAGTTGAAGTAATTAAACAGTAAAGACCGGTAGGATCCAGACAGGGGTCTACCGCATGTAACGTTGTAGAAGTTTGAGAATTTTTGCCAGATTTGCACTTTATTGCCAAATGTATCTATGTTTTCTATAATGAGTAGAATACCCGGCTGGGTACCAGAATGAAAATTTGAAAAGTTGAGTGCATAGTTTTGCATCAAATACCCTGGTTGGGTAAAGTGAAATTAAAGTTAAAACAAGTATATATATAGATATGTAATGTAAATATTGAAGTGAAAATATATATGCGTCTTTTATTATGCCATGGACTGAGAGGCTGAGGACTGTGCCAGCCCAGAACTTATCTTTGTACATAGTTGCGCTTCGGTGCATTATATTGGTTTTACAATAAACCTCAGCACAACTACCTCTGAACATAAAACCCGTGTGGTGTGGCACTGAGCGAGGTCTGCAGTCAGATGTCCTGCAGCCCACCCAGGACCCACGTTGAAGGTTTGGTGCGGGTCCTTCACAAGTATTAATGTGTATTTATTGAGTGTCTTGATGTTTTGATACTTTTGTATTTTCTATTGTTCATAATGCAACGTTTAAGAAATCCTTACCTCCCGGATGGGATGAGTTTCATGTTATTGTTAATGCAAAACAAAATGTCTTTTTCTTTTTATATTTCACAGCCCGGGAGTGCTGTATTTTACCAAGGGGGAATGTGTAGCCCTGTGTGTAAGGCACACAGTACCCTGGAGGATGTGCGGAGAGGTAACAGTTTAATGCTCGATATCCATTCACTCCATCACACACTTTAGACACACCCATAGGGTATATAAGCTAGTGACAGGCAGCAGAGTGAGTCAGTCAGTTTCCTGTCATCGGACAGGTCAGTCCAGTCAGTTCCCACCAGTGTGCAGTCTGTGCAGGAGGAGAGGAGATCAGATTACATTTCCTGTCAGAGCTCTGGGTGAGCTAAAGTCAGACAGACAGTTTGAAGAAAGAAGAGTTAGCAGCAGAAACTTCAGTCGCCTGTCCCAAGGACAGTGAAGTTCAGTCGACGTGCTCCTGAACTAGAAGAATACTGAGAATCTGTAGCGAGCTCCAAGGAAGAAGCAAGAAAGGACTAACTTGTATTACCTTAGGAAGTGTGGAGTGCTTATGCTAAAAAGCGCGAACAGGGCGAAGGGCGCAGTGGAAAGAAACAGAGAAGTGCCTTAAGGATTGAACTATCCTGCACTGTTTACCGGTCACTGGGGACCGAAGTGTCGCTACAGCTTCAGGCGTGGTGATAAGAAAAACCAGAGTCTTACTGGACCTTAGGTCGCAGAAAGCAGCCCTTGGAGTGTCGGTACGTAACTGAAGTCAGGGAGAGTGGGAACCTTGAGTCGATGCAGGACAACAGTAGGAACTCAGCTCTCTCACATTATTTGGAAGACTTCGACCACAATGCTGACCGGGCAGTACAGCTATGGAGTTAGCTGGAGTATTCGGAGTTAACTTAGCTCTATGCTAGTTGGACTCATCATATTGGAAGTAAAGGAGGCCTCTAACCTGTTCAGCTGTTATCTCGAAGCACATCCTCCACCCGACCAGCCTCCCTGGGACCTGCCTAAACATCTGACAAGTAAAAGGTATGGAAAGACGCTGGATGGTGTGAGACTGATTCATTTATCTGCACCCTACATCATTAATACCATAGACTCTGAGGGACCAGTCCCACCTGTGGGGGACCCGTCATCTAGCTGCCACAACATCCCCTCAGAGATCTACTGCAGCGCTGGTCTTAGTGATCAGACTACTACAGGTGGCGTCACGAACTGTTATCTACTAAATCCCCTGTAAATAAATACCCCTTTAACGCCTGACCGCCAGGGACACGGAACGAGCCACGCTACCAGTGACATTCCCCATAGAAATCTACAGGCTCAGCTCCGAGTATCCCATATCCCTGGTAACCCACAATTGTGGTGCGGGTCAATACAGATACACTGGAGAGGATCCCAGATCTCATCTTCTCTAGTGTCATTATAGATGTTCCAGAACAGATCCAGATCACACTGGAGCTTAAAGCTGATGTCATAGATCCTGCTGGATGGTACATGGATCAGAGCGTAGACCTCAGATGCCTTAAACTTCATAAACTCTTTCAGAAGAACTTTTCCAATATAGATCCTGGATGGGATTTTCTCCTCTGGTCCCATGTACTTTATCCTGACTGCGTTCCTCCTCTGAGGTGGAGGGTTCACTAGTCTCGTGACATTGGAGAACAGTCTCCTGTACTGATGTTGGTCAGCAGATGGGTCAGTGCTGGAGCTTTCCCCAGCCACAGGAGGATCAGTGCTGGAGCTTTCCCTAGCCACAGGAGGATCAGTGCTGGAAATCTCCACCGCTGCTGAAGGATCAATGCTGGAGCTCTCCCCGGCCCCATGATTACTGACACCTGTTTGAGCTGCAGACATGCCCAGATCCACTACTGATTGTTTCACAATGTGGTCTCCATCCACTGACATGGAGGATTCAAAGTCCATTATTTCAGTGTGGTCTCCATTCACTGACATGGAGGGTTCAGAGTCCATTATAATGTTCGTATTATCTGTTACAGACAGACAGTTGCTAGCACCAGTGAGCGGGGTCTCACATACAGCACTGTGCGGTGTCTCACATACAGCACCAGTGAGCGGGGTCTCACATACAGCACCAGTGAGCGGGGTCTCACATATAGCACCAGTGAGCGGGGTCCCACATACAGCACCAGTGAGCGGGGTCTCACATACAGCACCAGTGAGCGGGGTCTCACATACAGCACTGAGCGGGGTCTCACATATAGCACCAGTGAGCGGGGTCTCACATACAGCACCAGTGAGCGGGGTCTCACATACAGCACCAGTGAGCGGGGTCTCACATACAGCACCAGTGAGCGGGGTCTCACATACAGCACCAGTGAGCGGGGTCTCACCCACAGCACTGAGCGGGGTCTCACACACAGTGTCAGTACAGGGGGCACTTACTTTATCACTCATGGGAGCTGTGCTCACTACATTCCTGCATACAGAGGGCACTGCAGTTAACCCCACGTTTGCTGACACACTTTCCTCTGGAGCATTGTCTGCTGCTTCAGACCCCTCACATTGTGCGGCTGATATCAGTGATACATTTCTTTCCAGACTTCCTTGCTCCGCACCGTGCACAGCTTTTTATTTAATGTCTTTATTACCCATTACTTGTTTTCTGTTCATCTTCTGGGCTCTGGTTCCCCTCTTTTTCTCCATAGCCCAAGTTTCCTTTCTGGGCACAGAGTTTACATCTTTGTCCAAGTTTTCTTTCCGAATGCCCAGCTCTCGCCTGCAATCATCCAGGCTCTCACTTTTCATCAGTTTTATCTTTGGATCAGTCTCTTTGTTAATTTCATCTTGCAATTTGCTGATTTGCATTTCCAGTTTAAAAATACTTTGCCTTGTAACTTTACCACTCAATCCAGCAACATAACAAGCAGGTTTAGAAGACTCACCAGCCACCATTTCCAGCTTTCCATCACCACCAGGTCCATGCTGCAAGCCACACTCCAGGCTGAGGGCTTTCCCTGGATCATCAGCCCAGCTTCCCTCCCCTCCACCTGGGTCAGAAGCCATGCCTCCGCCCTGCTGGGAGCTCACAAACACACGTCTATCCTCTCCTATGTACAAGGATATAACTACTATAATACTGCCCCTATGTACAAGAATATAACTACTATAATACTGCTCCTATGTACAAGAATATAACTACTATAATACTGCTCCTGTTATGTTTTGGTAGCTGAGGAGAGCAGGCAAAAACGGCAATACACCAGAGAGGCTGGAATCCACTGGATTGCAGTACCCTGACTAACACCCACAACTAAAGGCAGCCGTGGAGCGTTCCTATGTTGGTCCTAGACGCCTCGTCACAGCCTGAGAGGCTAACTACACCTAAAGATAGAAAGAGGAAAGCTATCTGCCCCGGAGCAGATCCCCAAAGAACATAGGAAGCCCCCAAACATGTAATGGCGGTTAGACAAGAGGAAATACAGACACAGACAGAAAATAGTATGAGCAAACGCTGGGGCCCAATCTGCCTAGACAGAAAAGGATAGGAAGGATACTTACTGCAATTCCAAAAAACCCTAAAAAAAGCCAACGCTACTAATTGCAAAAACACCTGAGATCACACGACCTCTACCACCTAAATTAGTTCTCTGGTGTAACAAAACGAAGCCGCAGCCACAGAAAAAACTGGAAAAGGCAAATGAACAAATAACAGTGGCTCCAGAGGAACCGAGAGGAGCCCAAGCCCCCCGGGGAGGGGAACCTGGCCAACCTCACAGAAATGCAGAGAAAAATGCAAATGGAAAGCACAAAAACAAAAAACAGAAAATATCTTATCTGAGAGCAAGAGAAGAGGCAAGACTCAGCAAGCTTCCAAGTGAACCAGGAAACAACGTTGAGACAAGAACAATTGATCACCGGCAACCATGATGGGGGGAAACCTCCCTTATATCCAGCCAGTCTGTAATTCCTGATTGCCAATCCTCATTGAATGGTTCAGCACTGTTTGTAACCACCAGAGGGAGCTTCTGCTCAGAATTCATTTCTAAAACATTCATAACAGTACCCCCCTTGAGGAGGGGTCACAGAACCCTCATTTGTGCAACCAGGTCGGTCAGGATGAGCTCTGTGATATGCACGGATCAGTCTCCTAGCATGGATGTCCGAAGCAAACACCCAAGAATTGTCCTCCTGACCATAACCTCTCCACTTAACCAAATACTGGAGTTTCCGTCTAGAAAAACGAGAATCCAATATTTTCTCAACCACATACTCCAGATTGCCCTCAACCAAAACAGGGTCAGGGGGCGCAGCCATAGGAACCACTGGCTCGACAAACCTCTTCAATAAGGACTTGTGGAACACGTTATGGATCTTAAATGTCCCTGGAAGAAGTAAACGAAAGGAAACAGGATTAAGAATCTCCATGATCTTATAAGGTCCAATGAACCTAGGCTTAAACTTAGGAGATGCAACTCTCATAGCGATATTTCTTGAGGACAACCAGACCAAGTCCCCCACTTTAAACCGAGGACCATCAGTCCTATGCCGGTTGGCAAACCGCTGGGTGTAACGAATGGAAGCGGAGGCAGAGGTGGTGAAGTTCACATTCGTTTTTATTTTTTAATGTGGAACCTCGAGACCGCGGTCCGGGGGGCTCCGAAGGGGGCGTAACTAGTGAGCCCCGGGTACCCGTAGTAAGGCCCCTCGAACAGGACCAGAATGGAATACCCGGAGGACACAGGTGCTACCTCCAGTTAGACCCCGGACACGTGGCAGCTGTCCCAGAGGGACCAAAAGGGTAACAAGTATTTACAGAGTCCGTGGAAAGTTCTTGACGGAGAAGGGTAAGGTCCTGGTCCAGAACGGATGGTAGAAGGCTGGCTTCAGTGACCTTGTCACGGTCCACGGGTACGGATGGCTGATGGCGGAACGGGATGACACTTGCGCCAGTAATAGCCGAGATTGTCCAGATAGCCAGATACGGGTTAGCAATGATCTGAGGAGACAAACAGTATCAGCGAAGCACAGAGACTACAGACGCAGTGCAGACAGAACAGGCACAGAACCGGATGTAGCAATGATAGAACACGTTGCTCCGGCACTCCCCTAATGGTGGAGTGACCAGATATAGTACTGAGTGCGCAGCCATTGGATAATTAGCTATTTCAAAAGATGCATGCTGCCCCTTTAAGAGGCGGTGGGTGCGGCCTCGCGTCCTAAGCCGACTGTCTGGAGGCCTGCCAGCAGCGTGCCAGGAAGTGGAGAAGGACTCAGGACGCCGGAGAGCAGACGGGACAGGAGACCCCAGCCCACGCACAGACCGCCGCAGAGGGACAGCCCGAGGAACAGGTGAGTGAGCAGAACGGAGTGCAGAGGCAGCGCTGGGACCGGGTGTAACAGTATTCCCCTCTTTACTCCCCCTCTTTTTCAAGCCTGCGTGAAATCTTTTAAGAAGAGAGAGGGGCCTGGATGTTCTCTTTAGGCTCCCAAGACCTCTCCTCAGGACCAAAACCCTTCCAGTCCACCAGGTAATAGATCCTACCTCTTACTCGCTTAGAGGCCAAGATATGTTTCACCTCAAAAACATCATCCTCAGAGACCGGATCAGGAGTGGTACCCGGGTCCTTAAAAAAGGAGCTCAACACTACTGGTTTGAGGAGGGAAACATGAAAGGAGTTAGGTACTCTTAGAGAATTAGGCAATTTCAGTTTATAAGAGACCCGGTTGATCTGTCTCAAAACTTCAAAGGGGCCAATGAAACGAGGACCCAATTTGTACGATGGTAACTTCAGACGGATGTACTTGGAGGAGAGCCATACCTTGTCTCCTGGACGAAAGATGGGAGCCTCCAAACGTCTTTTGTCCGCATGCGTTTTCATACGTTGAGAAGCTTTCTCCAAAGCCGACCTGGTCTCTCTCCAAATGTCCGAGAAATTCTTTGACAAGGTATCGACTGCCGGAACATCCGACAATCCCGAGACAGGAAGAGGAATTCCGGGTTGCAGTCCAAACACAATCTGAAAGGGAGACTTTCCAGAAGATTCACTTACTTGATTGTTGTAGGAGAATTCCGCCCAGGGCAGTAATTCTACCCAGTCATTATGATAAGCGTTGACGAAGTGACGCAGGTATCCAGCCAGGATTTGATTGATCCTCTCCACTTGCCCATTAGACTGGGGATGATATGCAGAAGAAAAATCTAGTTCAATTTTTACCATTTTACAGAGTCCTCTCCAGAACTTAGAGGTGAACTGGACACCCCTGTCGGACACGATGTGGAGAGGAAATCCATGTAGACAAAGATGTGCTGGATGAAGTGAGTGGCCAGTTCTGGAGCAGACGGGAGGCCAGATAGCGGAACGAAGTGGGCCATTTTAGAGAAGCGATCCACCACAACCCAGACCACTGAGCAGCCAGAAGAGATGGGAAGATCCGTGATGAAATCCATCGCGATGTGCTGCCAGGGAGCGGACGGAATCGGAAGAGGCAGAAGCCTGCCGGCTGGTAGATGTTTAACAGTTTTGTTACGAGCACATGAAGGACATGCTGCGACGAACTCCTGGATATCCTTGACCATGGTAGGCCACCAGTAATACCGGGAGATGAGTTGCTGCGTCTTTTTCTGACCAGCATGGCCAGCCAACTTAGAAGAATGACCCCAGCGCAGAACACGGTACGGTCAGAAGCAGACACGAAAGTCTTCCCAGGAGGAAGCCGGGCCAGATCAGTGGAGGCAACAGAGACTAACCTAGAAGGTTCAATAATGTGCTGAGGTTCCTCCTCCAGTTCAGGAGGCAAGAAGGCCCTAGAGAGTGCGTCTGCCTTGATGTTCTTGTCAGCTGGACGGAAATGAAGTACAAAATTGAAACGTGCAAAAAATAATGCCCAACGGGCCTGACGGGGATTCAGTCTTAAAGCAGATTGGAGATAGGCAAGGTTTTTATGGTGGTGAATATGATTACCTGGTGATGAGCTCCTTCAAGAAGATGTCTCCATTCCTCCAGAGCCAATTTGATGGCCAACAGTTCGCGATCACCGACAGAGTAGTTCCTTTCTGCAGGAGAAAAAACCTTGGAAAAAAAAACCACACGAGATCATCCGCCCGGTAGACGACTTCTGGGTCAGAACTGCTCCTGCACCTATGGAAGAAGCGTCAACTTCAAGAAAAAATTGCTCACTTGAATTAGGACGATGGAGAACGGGTGCGGAAGCGAAGGCTTTTTTGAGAGAAACAAAGGCCTCTTCTGCCTCGGAGGACCATTCCTTAGAGTTTACACCTTTCCGGGTTAAGGCTGTGATTGGAGCCACTCGGGTGGAAAAGTGTGGAATGAATTGCCGGTAGTAGTTGGCGAATCCGAGGAACCTTTGTATGGCTTTTAGCCCAGACGGACGAGACCAGTTGAGAACTGCAGACAACTTCTCCGGATCCATCTTTAATCCTGTGGAAGATACAATGTACCCAAGGAAAGGCAAAGAAGACTGCTCAAAGAGGCATTTCTCATATTTGGCATAGAGCCTGTTCTCTCTCAGTCTTTGTAAGACCAGGCGTACTTGCCTCCGGTGTGACGTCAAGTCAGCAGAAAAAAATCAAAATATCGTCCAGGTAAACCACGACACAAGTATAGAGCAAGTCCCTGAAAATGTCATTAACAAATTCCTGAAAAACCGCAGGTGAATTGCTTAGGCCGAATGGCATTACCAGGTATTCATAGTGGCCGTCACGGGTGTTGAAGGCTGTTTTCCATTCGTCTCCCTCTCTGATTCGGATCAGGTTGTAGGCCCCTCTGAGGTCCAATTTGGTGAAGATCTTGGCCCCTCGGAGACGATCAAACAGCTCTGAAATAAGAGGCAATGGATACCTGTTTTTTACCGTGATTTGATTTAGACCCCGATAGTCAATGCAGGGCCGCAAGTATCCGTCCTTTTTCTTCACAAAGAAGAATCCAGCTCCTGCCGGTGACGATGACTTTCGGATAAATCCTCTAGCCAAATTCTCTTGAATGTAGTCCGACATGGCCTGAGTCTCTGCCTGTGAAAGAGGATAAACTCTCCCGCAAGGGGGTGATGCTCCTGGAAGAAGCTCTATCTGACAGTCATACGACCTGTGTGGAGGTAGTCTCTCAGCCTCTTTTTTCCCAAAGACGTCAGAGAAGGACCAATAGGCGGAAGGCAACCCTGGCAGGGTATCAGGCTGGACTGGAGGCGAAACAGGTTGAATCCGGGTTAAGCAACGATTCATGCAGGTATCTCCCCAACGCAGAACTCTCCCAGTTTTCCAATTAAGGACTGGTTCATGCATCTGGAGCCAAGGTAAACCTAGAAGCATGGGATGGGATAAACCAGGATATACATAAAATCGCATTCGTTCAGTATGCATTAGACCTACCCGGAGTTCCACCAACTCGGTTTGAAACTGGACGGGCTCGGTCAGCGGTTTGCCATCCACGGCAGACACCTGTAACGGATCAGGAAGACGCTGGACTGGTAAGCGGTAATGATCCACAACCGCCTGCTGGATGAAGTTCCCTGCAGCTCCAGAATCCAGTAGACAGTGTTCGGAGAATTTTATTGCTCCATAGGACACGGTGACAGAGATGTGTAAAGAGGGAGAGGACTGCTCTTTACCTAGGTTGGCCCCTCCTACCGGACCTAGGCACTGGAGTTTCCCGACTTTTTAGGACAGAAATGAATCAAATGTTCAGAACTACCGCAGTAGTAACAACTTCCCTCCTTGCGACGTGCCTCCCGGCCGCGGATGGCCAAACTTACATGGTCCACCTCCATGGCCTCGGAGGCGGAGGGTGAAGTACCTGTTTTGTACAAACTAGAGTCCAGGTGATAGGACCTTTTGTCCCGCTTGATCTCCATGGAGCGCTCCTGAAAACGCAGGTCAATTCGGGTTGCCAAGGATATTAGCTCTTCCAAGAGAGTAGGTCTGTCCCGTCCCGCCAGCTCATCCTTGATTCTTCCGGATAGGCCTTCCCAGAAGTTAGCAACCAGGGCCTCATTGTTCCACGATAATTCAGACGAGAGGGTGCGGAATTTAACAGCATACTGAGCTACCGTGAGAGTACCTTGGCGCAGGCGGAGCAGAGCTGAGGCAGTCGAAGTGGTACGACCAGGTTCATCGAAAGTCCTGCGAAAAGCCTCTAGGAAAGATTGAAGATCGTTAACCACCGGATCCCCTCTCTCCCATAGCGGGTTTAGCCAGGCGAGGGCTTCTCCTCCCAGGTGTGACATGATGAAGCCCACCTTGGTGTCACGCTGTCTAATGATATGTATACAATGTCAGTAAACTATTAATACAGGAACAACACTCTATACAACAAGTAGTATAGCAACATCAGCATGTAAGTATAGAATAGATTTACCTGACACGATATCTGCTGAACTCAGGGTTAATCTTGAGGACTTGATGAGCTGAAACAGGAAAGAGGTGGACCGGGATCTAACCTGACCCTAAACTGGGGTCCTAACTAATCCCTCACCTTGGAGGTACTGATAATGGTTCAGAGGTCCAAGTCTCCAACCTAACCCTGTCTCCTATCAGACCCTGAACCCTGTAATCAGTCCTAAGAAGGATCCTGACTACCACCAAAGGGATATGGGCTGATCTTAGCTAAATACACAGATTAGACATATAAGACAGACAGGATAACACTCGCTTGCATACACACTCAAACACCAAAGGAACATAAATGGTCTGGGAAATAAACTCTAACCAAGTTGAGCTTAGAACAACTAAGGAGCTCACAACTAAAGTCTATACAGATTCATTCCTATCTGTGGTCTGCATGAAGGTTTCACTGGCAACTCCCCAAGCAGACAACCAGGAATTTAAAGGAAACCAATCAACAAATAATCAATTGCAGCCGGGAGAAACTGCACCCAGTCCCAGCACCGAGCACAGACAGAATTAACTCCCTAGCTGCCAAACACAAAGAAACAGCACTCAGCTGTGAGAAGTCAAAATGTGCAACCGCGACGATCTTCGTGGCAATGCACACATGACAGTACCCCCCCTTCTACGAGGGGCCTCCGGACCCTCAGGGCCAGGCCTGCCCGGGTGAGTTCTGTGGAAGGTCCGAACCAAACGATCTGCGTTAACATCAGACGCAGGGACCCACGTCCTCTCCTCTGGACCATACCCCTTCCAATGCACCAAGTACTGAAGGGACCGGCGATTCAGACGTGAGTCAATGATCTTTGATACTTGAAATTCCAAGTTACCATTGACCAACACAGGAGGAGGAGGTAGAGGTGACGGTATGACTGGTGCCACATACCTTTTAAGTAATGACTTGTGGAACACATTATGAATTTTAAACGTAGGAGGGAGGTCCAGACGAAATGCCACAGGATTAATTATGGAACTGATCCTGTACGGCCCGATGAATCTGGGACCCAGTTTCCAGGAGGGCACTTTAAGTTTTATATTCCTGGTAGACAACCATACCAGATCGTTCACATTCAGATCTGGACCAGAAACTCTCCTCCTATCAGCCATACGTTTGTAACGGTTCCCCATCGCACTCAGATTATTCAATACACCTCTCCACACAGAAGCAAGTGACGACGAGAAACGCTCCTCCTCAGGAACCCCAGAAGGGCCCCCCCCATTGAAAGTACAAAACTGGGGATGAAAACCATATGCCCCAAAAAACGGGGACTTACCAGTGAACTCGCTCCGCCTGTTGTTAAGAGCGAACTCTGCCAGAGGCAAGAAAGAAGACCAGTCCTCTTGGTTCTCTGAGACAAAACACCGGAGATATGTCTCTAAGCTCTGATTCAGACGCTCTGTCTGACCATTGGTCTGCGGATGAAAAGCCGAGGAAAATGACAATTGCATCCCCCGACGTAAACAAAATGCCCTCCAAAATTTGGACACAAACTGAGACCCCCTATCTGACACCACATCAGAAGGCAACCCATGAAGTCTAACGATCTCCCTAATGAACACCTGCGCCAGAGTTTTAGCATTAGGGAGTGCAGGAAGAGCAACGAAATGTGCCATCTTACTGAACCTGTCAACAACCACCAGTATGACAGTATTCCCTGACGACGGAGGAAGGTCCGTAATGAAGTCCATAGATAAATGAGTCCATGGACGCTCCGGAAGTTTCAAGGGTAAAAGGGTCCCAGACGGACGGGTATGAGGAGTTTTAGAGCGAGCACACACCCCACATGACGCGACAAAAGTTATAACATCTTTATTAGCATTAGGCCACCAAAACCGGCGAGAAAGGAGATCTAAAGTAGCCTTACTCCCTGGATGTCCTGCTAGAGCAGAATTATGATGTGCCTCAATAACCTTTTGTCTCAACAGATTTGGGACAAACAGTCTCCCTGGAGGTCCTGCAGGGGCTCCCCCTGAGCCTCTAACACCTTCTCCTCAAGCTCAGAAAATACAGCCGACACTACCACCCCCTCCTGAAGGATAGGACTCGGGTCATCCGTTTTCCCGGCCCCTGGGAAACTGCGAGACAAGGCATCAGCCTTTACATTCTTAGACCCCGGGGATAAGTGACGACAAAATTAAACCTGGTAAAAAACAACGACCATCGAGCTTGTCTGGAATTCAGACGCTTAGCGGATTCCAAATACAACAGGTTCTTGTGATCAGTAATAACGGTAACCGGGTGGACTGCCCCCTCCAAAAAGTGACGCCATTCTTCAAAAGCTAACTTAATGGCCAAAAGTTCCCTATTGCCGATATCATAATTCCTTTCGGCGGACGACAATTTCTTAGAAAAGAAAGCGCACGGATGCCATTTACCAGGGGACGGACCCTGGGACAATATAGCACCCACCCCTACGTCAGACGCATCCACCTCCACAATGAACGGCTGAGATTCATCTGGTTGGATGAGAACGGGTGCCGAAGCAAAACATTTCTTCAAAGAGGAAAAGGCTTGGCAAGCTTTGTCCGACCATTTAGAAAAATCCGTCCCTTTTCTTGTCATGTCAGTGAGAGGTTTGACGACAGATGAGAAATTACAAATAAATTTCCGGTAGTAGTTAGCAAACCCAAAAAACGCTGCAGAGCCTTAAGATCCCCTGGCTGATCCCATTCAAGCACTGCTCTCACCTTTTCAGGGTCCATACGGAAACCGGAGGCTGACACCAAAAAACCCAAAAACTGAAGTTCCTGTACGGCAATACACACTTCTCCAGTTTTGGCGTATAATTTATTGTCTCGCAAGATCTGCAACACCTGTCTCACATGCTCCTGATGAGACACAAGATCTGGCGAGTAAATTAAAATGTCGTCCAAATATACAACCACAAACAGCCCCACAAGGTGACGAAAAATGTCATTAACAAAATGTTGGAATACTGCTGGTGCAGTAGTCAGACCAAAAGGCATGACAGGTTTCATAATGTCCCTCCGGCGTGTTAAACGCCGTTTTCCACTCATCCCCTCTTTTATCCTAATCAGATTATACGCCCCCCTGAGATCCAATTTAGAAAACCATTTGGCGCCAACAATTTGATTGAAGAGATCAGGAATAAGAGGGAGTGGATACGGATCTCGAACAGTAATCCGATTAAGTTCGCGGAAATCCAAGCAAGGGCGTAGGCCTCCATCTTTCTTCTTCACAAAGAAGAACCCCGCGGCTACTGGGGAAGATGAAGGTCTAATATGCCCTTTGGCCAGACTTTCAGAAATATAATCTTTCATAGCCTGCCTCTCAGGACCAGAAAGATTATACAACCTAGCTTTAGGCAACTTAGCATCAGGAAGGAGATTAATAGAGCAGTCATACACGCGATGAGGAGGCAACTCCTGACACCCCTCCTCAGAGAAAACATCCCCAAAATCCTCCAAAAAAGGAGGCAATGTACTAGGCACGACCGCACTGATGACTGTGTTCATGCAGTTGCTTTTGCAAAACTCACCCCATTGGCTTATTTCTCTGGACTGCCAATTAATCACAGGGTTATGTTTAACCAACCAAGGAAGTCCCAACACAATAGGAGTAGGTAGACCCTCCAACACATAACAAGATAATTGTTCCCTATGTATTGCCCCTACCCGAAGGTCAATGTTATGAACCTCATGAACAAAGCTACCTTGGCCGAGAGGCCTGGCGTCAATGGAGAAATAGGGATCGGTTTGACCAATACACTCAGATGCATACCTTGAGCCTGAGCAAACTGAGCGTCAACCAGATTAGCCCCGGAACCACTATCAAGAAGAACAGACAATCTCTCCACTCTCGTACCAACTACCACCTCCACTAGTACAAGGAACTGAGAAGAACTGGCGGATGAAATACATACTCCCAGGTTGTCGTCCACCACACAACCTGGGATTAACAGTTTTCCGGCGACTTTTGGCTCAACAAGGCACGGGATGGACATTCTCCAACAAAATGTCCCTCTTTCCCGCAGAAAAAACATCTTCTAGTCCTGCGGCGTACCGCCAATCCCCTCCTACGAAATGATGTCCCTCCCAACTGCATAGGCTCATCCGAACAGACAAGGGGAACCTCAACATAAGGGACTTTAGTGGTAGGTGGAGAAACAACAGGGAGTGGGGTTACCTCACCCCTCTCCCGAAGCCGTCTATCAGTACGGATAGCTAAGGCCATAGCAGCCTCCACAGAAGGAGGAGACTCATACTGAGCCAAAACGTCTTTTAATTTATCAGAAAGCCCATGACAAAACTGGCTCCTAAGAGCTGGGTCATTCCACTGAGTATCTGTGGCCCATCTACGAAACTCAGAAGCAAATTCCTCTGCCGGACGATCTCCCTGCTGTATCTTACGTAATTTTGTCTCAGCAAGAGAGACCCGATCTGGGTCATCATATACCAATCCCAGGGCAGTAAAAAATTGATCTACAGACAGTAGAGCCGGGGATCCCGGAGGAAGGGAAAATGCCCAGGATTGAGGGTCCCCTTGCAGAAGTGAGATAACAATTCCCACTCTCTGCTCCTCACTCCCTGATGATCGAGGCCGAAGCCGAAAATACAATTTACATGCCTCCCGGAAGGTGAAAAATTTGTCTCGCCCACCAGTGAACCTGTCCGGGAGAGCAACCTTAGGTTCAACTCTGGTTTGCTCCAGGGGAGACAAAACTTTGGACTTAATGTCCGTCAGCTCCATGGATAATCCCTGCAACTGCAGAGCCAGCTGGGCTACTGGATCCATGGTAACTGGAGATAATTTTTATGGCCAGTGAAAATGTCACGCTGTCTAATGATATGTATACAATGTCAGTAAACTATTAATACAGGAACAACACTCTATACAACAAGTAGTATAGCAACATCAGCATGTAAGTATAGAATAGATTTACCTGACACGATATCTGCTGAACTCAGGGTTAATCTTGAGGACTTGATGAGCTGAAACAGGAAAGAGGTGGACCGGGATCTAACCTGACCCTAAACTGGGGTCCTAACTAATCCCTCACCTTGGAGGTACTGATAATGGTTCAGAGGTCCAAGTCTCCAACCTAACCCTGTCTCCTATCAGACCCTGAACCCTGTAATCAGTCCTAAGAAGGATCCTGACTACCACCAAAGGGATATGGGCTGATCTTAGCTAAATACACAGATTAGACATATAAGACAGACAGGATAACACTCGCTTGCATACACACTCAAACACCAAAGGAACATAAATGGTCTGGGAAATAAAATCTAACCAAGTTTAGAACAACTAAGGAGCTCACAACTAAAGTCTATACAGATTCATTCCTATCTGTGGTCTGCATGAAGGTTTCACTGGCAACTCCCCAAGCAGACAACCAGGAATTTAAAGGAAACCAATCAACAAATAATCAATTGCAGCCGGGAGAAACTGCACCCAGTCCCAGCACCGAGCACAGACAGAATTAACTCCCTAGCTGCCAAACACAAAGAAACAGCACTCAGCTGTGAGAAGTCAAAATGTGCAACCGCGACGATCTTCGTGGCAATGCACACATGACACTTGGCTCGGTCAGAAGCAAACATATGCCCCAAGATTTCGAAGTGTAAAGTGCACTGATTGAGGAAACCCCGACACAGAGTAGGATCACCCTGGAAACGGGTAGGAGCCGCCAGACGGGGACCTTGATTTGCCATGGGAACTGGTACCTGATTATTGATAGAAGAGTCAGGTGCAGACGAGGACCCTAGGGAATCCATGCGGGTAGACAAGCTGCGTAGATAAGTCGTGATCTTGTCCTGTTGAACTCCCAAACGGGCCACCTCCTGGCACAGATCCGTGGTCGGAGGTCTCTGGGATCCAGCGGGTTCCATGGCCGGAGCAATCTGTAACGAATGGAAGCGGAGGCAGAGGTGGTGAAGTTCACATTCGTTTTTATTTTTTAATGTGGAACCTCGAGACCGCGGTCCGGGGGGCTCCGAAGGGGGCGTAACTAGTGAGCCCCGGGTACCCGTAGTAAGGCCCCTCGAACAGGACCAGAATGGAATACCCGGAGGACACAGGTGCTACCTCCAGTTAGACCCCGGACACGTGGCAGCTGTCCCAGAGGGACCAAAAGGGTAACAAGTATTTACAGAGTCCGTGGAAAGTTCTTGACGGAGGAGGGTAAGGTCCTGGTCCAGAACGGATGGTAGAAGGCTGGCTTCAGTGACCTTGTCACGGTCCACGGGTACGGATGGCTGATGGCGGAACGGGATGACACTTGCGCCAGTAATAGCCGAGATTGTCCAGATAGCCAGATACGGGTTAGCAATGATCTGAGGAGACAAACAGTATCAGCGAAGCACAGAGACTGCAGACGCAGCGCAGACAGAACAGGCACAGAACCGGATGTAGCAATGATAGAACACGTTGCTCCGGCACTCCCCTAATGGTGGAGTGACCAGATATAGTACTGAGTGTCGCAGCCATTGGATAATTAGCTATTTCAAAAGATTCACGCTGCCCCTTTAAGAGAGGCAGTGGAGAAGGACTCAGGACGCCGGAGAGCAGACGGGACAGGAGACCCCAGCCCACGCACAGACCGCCGCAGAGGGACAGCCCGAGGAACAGGTGAGTGAGCAGAACGGAGTGCAGAGGCAGCGCTGGGACCGGGTGTAACACTGGGCCTTCTCCTGAGAGAGGGACAACCTCTCCACTACCTGGTCCCAAATCTGCTGCATACGCTCCACAACAGAGTCAACACCCGGACAGACAGAAGCCTCCGTCTGTCCCGAAGAAAATCGAGGGTGAAACCCAAAATTGCAGAAAAATGGAGACATCAAAGTGGCAGAGCTTGCCCTATTATTAAGAGCAAACTCAGCCAAAGGCAAAAAAGAGACCCAGTCATCTTGATCAGCAGACACAAAGCATCTCAGATAAGTCTCCAATGTCTGGTTTGTTCTCTCAGTTTGTCCATTGGTCTGAGGATGAAAAGCAGAGGAGAAAGACAATTGAACACCAAGTTTAGAACAAAAAGTCCTCCAAAATCTGGAAACAAACTGGACTCCTCTGTCAGACACAATGTTCTCAGGAATGCCGTGTAACCGAACCACGTGCTGAAGGAACAAAGGCACCAATTCGGAGGAGGAAGGCAACTTAGGTAATGGCACAAGATGTATCATCTTGGAAAACCTATCACAAATCACCCAGATAACGGTAATTCTCTGAGAAACAGGAGGTTGGAAATAAAATCCATAGAGATATGGGTCCATGGTCTCTTGGGCACAGGCAATGGCATCAACAAACCACTAGAGCGAGAGCAAGGCTTGGAGCGAGAGCAAGTCCCACAGGACTGCACAAACTCCCTGACGTCACGAGACAAAGTACGCCACCAAAAGGACCGACTCACCAAGTCTCTGGTACCAAAAATTCCGGGATGACCGGCCAACGCGGAACAATGAATCTCAGACATCACACTCTTCTTAACATTCTTAGTGCCAGGAAGAAAGGAAACCACAAAATTAAAACGTGTGAAAAACAAGGCCCACCTGGCCTGTCTAGGATTAAGTCGCTTGGCTGATTCTAGATAAACCAGATTCTTATGGTCCGTGAGGACCACCACCTGATGTTTGGCTCCCTCCAGCCAATGTCTCCACTCTTCAAAAGCCCACTTCATGGCCAATAACTCCCGATTACCCACATCATAATTACGTTCAGTTGGAGAAAATTTTCGAGAGAAAAAAGCACAAGGGTTACTTTTAGAGGTCTCAGGATCTCTTTGGGACAAAACGGCACCTGCCCCAATTTCAGAGGCATCAACCTCCACCTGAAATGGCAGAGAAACATCAGGCTGCCATAGAACAGGAGCAGAAGTGAATCTCTGTTTAAGTTCCTGAAACGCAGAGACTGCCTCAGGAGGCCAATTCACCACATCAGAACCCTTTTTGGTCAAATCAGTCAATGGTTTAACAATAACAGAGAAATTACCAATAAATTTATGATAAAAATTGGCAAAACCCAAGAATCTCTGAAGAGCCTTTAATGAAGTAGGTTGGACCCAATCACAGATGGCCTGAACCTTGACCGGGTCCATTTCAATAACAGATGGAGACAAAATGAATCCCAGAAATGAGATCCTCTGTACGCCAAAAAGACACTTTGATCCCTTCACATACAGAGCATTCTCTCTCAAAATCTGGAACACAGTCCGAACATGTTTCACATGAGAGTCCCAGTCATTGGAAAAAATCAAGAAATCATCCAAATAAACAATCAGAAATTTATCCACAAAATCCCTGAAAATGTCATTCATGAAGGACTGGAAGACGGAAGGGGCATTAGTGAGCCCAAAGGGCATCACTAGGTACTCAAAATGCCCCTCTGGGGTATTAAACGCCGTCTTCCATTCATCCCCGTGCTTAATGCGAATAAGGTTATACGCCCCCCTGAGGTCAAGCTTGGTAAACCATGTAGCACTTCTCACCCTGGAAAACAGGTCAGAAATCAAGGGTAACAGATATTGATATTTCACAGTGATATTGTTCAAGAGACGATAATCAATACACGGCCTTAATGAACCATCCTTTTTGGCCACAAAGAAAAAAACAGCACCCAAGGGTGAAGAGGATGGTCTGATATGACCCTTCTCCAAAGACTCCTTGATATAAGACCGCATAGCGTCATGTTCAGGTACAGACAAGTTAAAAAGGCGACCTTTAGGGAATTTACTACCAGGCACTAATTCAATAGCGCAGTCATAGCTCCTATGGGGGGGCAAGGATGCAGATTTACTTTCGCTAAACACATCAGAAAAATCAGTCAAAAAGTCAGGCACATCTTGAACCTGGGGAGAGGCAGAAAAAACAGGAGTGTTGGCATTAACACATTGGCAGCCCCAACTGGTTACAGACACAGATTTCCAACCCAAAACAGGATTATGAGACTGCAACCAAGGGAAACCTAGTACAATAATGTCATGCAGATTATACAGCACCAAAAATTTGCAACTCTCCTGATGATCAGGTTCAACCCTCATTATCACCTGAGTAGAGAACTGGGGTTTATTCTCAGCCAAAGGGGTAGAATCAATCCCCAGTAGGGGAATAGACTTTCGTAGGGGTATCAAGGGAAACGCACAACGTTTAGCATAATCAAAATCCATCAGGTTAATAGCTGCTCCCGAATCAACAAAATCCTGAGCAGAAAATGTGGACAGGGAGCAAATCAGGGTAACAGTCAACAGAAATTTAGTCTGAACACTACCCAAGACAACTGAGCGTGCAAAACGTCTTCCCCGCTTAGGCAGACTGAAATAGCATGAGAGGCATCACCACAGTAGAAACATAACCCATTGCGTTTTCGAAACTCATGACGATGTGCCCCAGAAGCCACTCCATCACACTGCATGGGCTCAGAAGCTGGTTCACAAGGCAACACTATTCCACGCATACCTCTACGCTCACGCAAACGTCTGTCAATTTGAATCGCTAATGACATAGAATCATTGAGACCAGAGGGAGCAGGGAAACCCACCATAACATCTTTTACATTCTCTGACAGCCCCTTCCGAAAAAGGGCTGCCAAAGCATCATCATTCCATTTGGTCAGAACTGTCCACTTTCGGAATTTCTGACAGTACAACTCAGCGTCCTCAAGCCCCTGATTTAATGCCAACAAGGTTTTTACAGCTTGATCAGTGACATTAGGTTCATCGTACAATAACCCCAGAGCCAGAAAAAATGAATCAACATTACTCAAAACAGGGTCCCCAGGTGTCAGGGAAAAAGCCCAAACCTGAGGATCGCCGCGCAGGAGAGAGATGACAATTTTAACCTGCTGTGCTGCGTTCCCTGAGGACTTAAGTTTTAAGGAAAAAAACAACTTACAGTTATTTTTGAAATTCAGAAATTTAGCTCGATCCCCCAAAACAAATCTGGCATGGGGATCCTAGGTTCCACAACCGGCAACCTAGCAAGATAGATAGCAATACTCTGAACCTCAGTGGCAAGCTGCTCCACACGGCCAGACAACTGTGCAAACTCCATTAAGAGAAAAAAAAATCCTCCTCTGCACCCAAAGAGAAAGAGAGAAAAAAAAAAAAATCTCTGAGAACTCTGACAACTTTTTTCTTTCTACACTATTTTTCCCTTCTGTGAGTACCATATAATTTCAGATTTGGCCGGTGATACTGTTATGTTTAGGTAGCTGAGGAGAAATAACAAAAACGGCAATACACCAGAGAGGCTGGAACCTATTGGATTGCAGTAACCTGAACTAACCACACAACTAGAGGTAGCCGTGGAGCGTTCCTACGTTGATCCTAGACGTCTCGTCACAACCTTTGAGATAGGTAGCAATACTCCGAACTTCAGTGGCAAGCTGATCCACACGGCCAGACAACTGTGCAAACTCCATTGAGAGAAAAAAAAATCCTCCTCAGCACCCAGAGAAAAAGAGGGAAAAAAAAAATGCAGAAAAAAAAAAAATCTTTGACAACTCTGACAACTTTTTTCTTTCCACACTATTTTTCCCTTCTGTGAGTACCATTTAATTTTCAGTTTGGGCCGGTGATACTGTTATGTTTTGGTAGCTGAGGAGAGCAGGCAAAAACGGCAATACACCAGAGAGGTTGGAATCTACTGGATTGCAGTACCCTGACTAACCACCACAACTAAAGGCAGCCGTGGAGCGTTCCTACGTTGGTCCTAGACGCCTCGTCACAGCCTGAGAGGCTAACTATACCTAAAGATAGAAAGAGGAAAGCTATCTGCCCCGGAGCAGATCCCCAAAGAACATAGGAAGCCCCCAAACATGTAATGGCGGAAAAGGCAAATGAACAAACAACAGTGGCTCCAGAGGAACTGAGAGGAGCCCAAGCCCCCCGGGGAGGGGAACCTGGCCAACCTCACAGATATGCAGAGAAAAATGCAAATGGCAAGCACAAAAACAAAAAACAGAAAATATCTTATCTGAGAGCAGGAGAAGAGGCAAGACTCAGCAAGCTTCCAAGTGAACCAGGGAACAACGTTGAGACAAGAACAATTGATCACCGGCAACCATGATGGGGGGAAACCTCCCTTATATCCAGCCAGTCTGTAATTCCTGATTGCCAATCCTCATTGAATGGTTCAGTACTGTTTGTAACCACCAGAGGGAGCTTCTGCTCAGAATTCATTTCTAAAACATTCATAACATGCTCCTATGTACAAGAATGTACCTACTATAATACTGCTCCCTAAGTACAAGAATATACCTGATATAATACTGCCCCTATGTACAATATAACTACCATAATACTGCCCCATGTACAAGAATATAACTACTATAATACTGCTACCTATGTACAAGAATCTAACCACTATAATACTGCTCACTATGTACAAGAATATAACTACTATAATACTTCTCCTATGTACAAGAATATAACTACTATAATACTGCTACTATGTACAATAATATAATACTATAATACTGCTCCCTATTGTCACAAACGGCACACAGACGGAGGCCCGAGGGATCACGGCTTAGGATCCCACCGATGCCACCTATATGTTGAATGCAGGGATTTATACTTATCCCACTTCCCAGTTCCACTTAGGAACTTGCAGCTCTCCGGCGCCCCCTTACCCTCAGGTCAGTCAGGGAACTGCACCTAAGATAATTAGTCGCCGGACGGGCCGCTTGGACTTGTACTGGCTATTGGGTACGCTACAGTGAGGGAATTATAACTACTCCTAGCCGCAGCCAGGCAATACACTTATAAAACCCGCACCGTCACTGCCAACGCCCCCCTGAAAGCTCAGCACTACACACACTCGCTAGCTGCCACCAGCCTCTTGGTCTAGAATGTGTGGCAGAGGCCACCCCAATTTAGTAGCGTAGTATACTTCAGGCACGTGCAAATTCGTTATAGAGCATAGAGGACGAACTAGTAATTTTATATCTTTAAACCAAAAAAGTTTGGCAGTGTTTATAAAGTTTTAAATCAAGGTTTTACAAAAGAGGAGACAATTAAAATATGTACACGCAATTACAAATAAAACAGGGTTAAAGAAGAAGAACTTACATTGCACTTAGATCATTCCGGCGAATCAGGCTGGGGGAAGGGAAGGGACACACATCGCCATGCATGACAGTGTGGTTGTAGACCTCAGGCTCCCTTGCAGAATATGACACTCTGACTCAGTGGCTGTACTTTATAGTTCTGGGTCATGACATCATAAAAAGTTGGAGTTACCGGGGTCCTCCCCTTGCTCTAAGTGGCAGTTTTGGGCTCTGAAACCTTCTCGGCTATATACAGTAACTGGGCTTGAGAACCTAGCAGAGTCTCGGCAGAACCATCATTCACCTTATTCTGAAATTAGTGTTCTAATGAGTTCAAACTCGGACTAGTTATTCCACTCTGCTCCAGAGAAATCCATTTCTCTGGTTCTGTTGGGGCTAGAACGTAGCCAGCATCACTGCAGCAAAGCCTGATAGGAGCATGTTGCAGAACTGGAACTTTCGTGTTTCTATCATAACCTCGCAGCGTGTTATGACCGAATGAATGAATTCCAATTATATGCTATGGGACAGTCCAGCAGAGTCTGAAGACAAAGACATTCCTGAGGTGGGGGCAAGAGGAAGGAGTAAGCTGTAACTTCAGGCAGTCAGTGAGAGAAGTCTGCAGGCTGCTAAACACGATGGGGGTTGTAGGTCTGGAAAAGTATAGGGAAATGGAGCTCCCATTCCAGGTTATCATCACACCTATGTACAAGAATATAACTACTATAATACTGCTCCTATGTACAAGAATATAACTACTATAATACTGCCCCTATGTACAAGAATATAACTACTATAATACTGCCCCCATGTACAAGAATATAACTACTATAATACTGCTCCTATGTACAAGAATATAACTGCTATAATACTGCTTCTATGTACAAGAATATAACTACTATAATACTACTCCTGTGTACAAGAATATAACTACTATACTACTGCTCCCATGTACAAGAATATAAGTACTACAATACTGATCCTATGTACAAGAATATAACTACTATAATACTACTCCTATGTACAAGAATATAACTACTATAATACTGCCCCTATATACAAGAATATAACTACTATAATACTGCTCCTATGTACAAGAATATAACTACTATAATACTATTCCTATGTACAAGAATATAACTACTATAATACTGCCCCTATATACAAGAATATAACTACTATAATACTGCTCCTATGTACAAGAATATTACTACTATAATACTGCTACTATGTACAAGAATATAACTACTATAATACTGCCCCTGTGTACAAGTATATAACTACTATAATACTGCCCCTATGTACAAGAATATAACTACTATAATACTAACACTATGTACAAGAATATCACTACTATAATACTGCTCCTATGTACAAGAATATAACTACTATAATACTGCCCCTATGTACAAGAATATAACTACTATAATACTGTCCCTATGTACAAGAATATAACTACTATAATACTGCTCCTATGTACAAGAATATAACTACTATAATACTGCCCTATGTACAAGATATAACTACTATAATACTGTCCACTATGTACAAGAATATAACTACTATAATATTGCTCCTATATACAAGAATATAACTACTATAATACTGCCCTATGTACAAGAATATAACTACTATAATACTGCACCTATGTACAAGAATATAACTACTATAATACTGCTCCTATGTACAAGAATATAAGTACTATAATACTGCTCCTATGTACAAGAATATAACTACTATAATACTGCTCCTGTGTACAAGAATATAACTACTATAATACTGCTCCTATGTACAAGAATATAAGTACTATAATACTGCTCCCTATGTACAAGAATATAACTACTATAATACTGCCCTATGTACAAGAATATAACTACTATAATACTGCTCCTATGTACAAGAATATAACTACTATAATACTGCCCCATGTACAAGAATATAACTACTATAATACTGCTCCTATGTACAAGAATAAACTACTATAATACTACCCCTATGTACAAGAATATAACTACTATAATACTGCCCCTATGTACAAGAATATAACTACTATAATACTGCTCCTATGTACAAGAATATAACTACTATAATACTACTCCTGTGTACAAGAATATAACTACTATACTACTGCTCCCGTGTACAAGAATATAAGTACTACAATACTGATCCTATGTACAAGTATATAACTACTATAATACTACTCCTATGTACAAGAATATAACTACTATACTACTGCTCCGTGTACAAGAATATAAGTACTACAATACTGATCCTATGTACAAGAATATAACTACTATAATACTGCTCCTATGTACAAGAATATAACTACTATAATACTGCCCCTATATACAAGAATATAACTACTATAATACTGCCCCTATGTACAAGAATATAACTGCTATACTACTGCTCCCGTGTACAAGAATATAACTACTATAATACTGCCCCTATATACAAGAATATAACTACTATAATACTGCCCCTATGTACAAGAATATAACTACTATACTACTGCTCCCGTGTACAAGAATATAAGTACTACAATACTGATCCTATGTACAAGAATATAACTACTATAATACTGCTCCTATGTACAAGAATATAACTACTATAATACTGCCCCTATATACAAGAATATAACTACTATAATACTGCCCCTATGTACAAGAATATAACTGCTATAATACTGCCCCCTTTGTGCGGTTTTCTTACTTGTATGATTGTGCTCAGTATTATTCCGGTGATGAGGACGGTTGTAGTGTGATGATGTTCTGTAGATGTCGCCTCCATTTTTCTGAACCTGTAGTAATGCAGACAAGTAATGGAGACGTCACATTCTGCAGGAGAATCTGGTGGTATAACATTATCTGATTATATGAGAACTCTGTATGAGTATGTTCACAATTAATTTTTTTACAAGGATTTTTGAAGCTGATTTGTTTCAAAATCCACATCAAAAACTTAATTAAAAACTCTTTGATGTGGATTTTGGAGCAGATTTGCTCCAAACTCTTTGTCAAAAATTGTGAACAGAGCCTATATGAAAAAGAAAGTGGATTTTCCACAGAAATGAAAATAAAGAGTTTTACAAGCATTCTGAATTGTGTTTTGAGCAGATCAGCTCCAAAAAAACTCTGTGTAAACGTTACTGAAGATTCTAGATGAAAACCTGCTGCGGTTCCCAAGAGACCGGTCACCAAAACCTAGACGTCTGGCTCGAAGGGATGAATATTCATTCTATCATTGTAAATAGTTAAAGGAGCCAAATTACTGTGATTTAAAGAGGATCGGTCACTCGCCATAAATGTGTGTTTGTTACCAGGTGTAAATGCCGCCGTTCTCCTGAACTCGGCGCTGTATGTCCTTTGTTCCTGCTCCTCCCATTCTTGAGATATGGCCCCCTCTTCCTTGTATAGAAACCTAGTCTTAGTGGTCCTGAACTCTTCTCTGTGGGCATCTTCTCGAGGACCACACCTCTTTGTCTAACAAGACTAGATGTATGTACAAGGCACAGATGACCATATCTCTGGAACGGAAAGGAGCAGAAACAAAAGAAAAACAGCGTTGGATTCAGGAGAACAGCGTCATTTACACCAGGTAAAAACAACAAACATTTTTATGGCAAGAGGCGCTCTACTTAAAGACTATTATACAGATGGGAAAATGTCCAAAACAGCAGAGGTGAATATTTTATAATGGTGCCAAAATAAATAAAACATAAGACAGAATGTACCACATGGCAGGTATGGTGACTGATTAGTAGGCTTGGGGACGTGGACCGAATTACAAAGAAGCAGAGTGCCTATCTGCAGCTGTGCAAGCAAAAAGGCAGCCTGGTGGCCCAACATCAAGATGTCATCATCCTAATATTAAGGTTGCCTAGTAGATTTAAATCACTGGAGAAAACAGTGGATTTGTGGCTCCCAAATGCTGCAATATTCCCTTGACTACATTGACTATGTAAACTTTTTCACCTAAATGACATTCACAATCATCAGTCATCCAAAACCTACAGGTATCACTCATCCGTCCTCCAAAAGCTACAGGTATCACTCATCAGTCCTCCAAAACCTACACGTGTCACTTACCCAGCATCAGAACCAATAAGGGTTACTCATCCAGCCCCAATACCAACATGAGTCACTCATCCATCTGCAGAACATACAGGAATAGCAAAATAGCAAAAGCAGTAATACACCAGAGAGGCTGGAACCTATTGGATTGCAGTAACCTGAACTAACCACACAACTAGAGGTAGCCGTGGAGCGTTCCTACGTTGATCCTAGACGCCTCGCCACAGCCTGAGAGATAACTACACCTAAAGGCAGAAAGATGAAAGATATCTGCCCCGGAGCAGATCCCCAAAGAAAATAGGAAGCCCCCAAACATGTAATGGCGGTTAGACAAGAAGAAAGCACGGACACAGACAGAAAATAGAATGAGCAAACGCTGGGGCCCAATCTATCTAGATAGAAAAGTACAGGAAAGAATTCTGACTGCAATCCAAAAAAACCCCTAAAAAATACCAACACTTCTGATTGCAAAAACCTGAGATCACACGATCTCCTCCACCTAAATCAGATCTCTGGTGTAACAAAACCAAGCCGCAGCCACTGAAAAACAGGA
This sequence comes from Oophaga sylvatica, assembly GCA_033576555.1. Classification (NCBI taxonomy): domain Eukaryota; kingdom Metazoa; phylum Chordata; class Amphibia; order Anura; family Dendrobatidae; genus Oophaga; species Oophaga sylvatica. The sequence continues at coordinate 41,601 of JARQOD010002869.1, read as the reverse complement.
AAAAGCAAATGAACAAATAACAGTGGCTACAGATAAACTGAGAGGAGCACAGGCCCCAAACTTCCAAATGAACCAGGAACCACAATTGAGACAAGAACAATTGTTCACCGGCGACCATCATGGGAGGGAACCTCCCTTATATCAGTCCAGTCAGTGATCCCAGATTGCCATTCCTCGCTGGAAGGTTCAGTACTGTCTGTAACCACCAGAGGGAGTCTCTGCTCAGAAACCATCTCTAGCGCATTCACAACAGTACCCCCCCTTGAGGAATGGGTCACCGCACCCTCACTTGTGCAACCAGGCCGATCAGGATGAGCTCGGTGATAGGCACGGATCAGTCTCCTAGCATGGATGTCCGAAGCAAACACCCAAGAATTGTCCTCCTGACCATAACCTCTCCACTTAACCAAATGCTGGAGTTTCAGTCTAGAAAAACGAGAATCCAATATTTTCTCAACCACATACTCCAGATTGCCCTCAACCAAAACAGGGTCAGGTGGCGCAGCCATAGGAACCACTGGCTCGACAAACCTCTTCAATAAGGACTTGTGGAAAACGTTATGGATCTTAAATGTTCCGGGAAGAAGCAAATGGAAGGAAACCGGATTAAGAATCTACATGATCTTATAAGGTCCAATGAACCTAGGTTTAAACTTTGGAGATGCAACCCTCATAGGGATATTCCTTGAGGACAACAAAACCAAGTTCCCCACTTTAAACCGAGGACCATCAGTACTATGCCGGTTGTCAAATCGCTGGGCCTTCTCTTGAGAGAGAGAGACAACCTCTCCACTACCTGGTCCCAAATCTGCTGCATTCGCTCCACAACAGAGTCAACACCCGGACAGACGGAAGCCTCCGCCTGTCCCGAAGAAAATCGAGGGTGAAACCCAGAATTGCAGAAAAATGGAGACATCAAGGTGGCAGAGCTAGCCCTATTATTAAGAGCAAAGTCAGCCAAAGGCAAAAAAGAGACCCAGTCATCTTGATCAGCAGACACAAAACATCTCAAATAAGTCTCCAAGGTCTGGTTTGTTCTCTCGGTTTGTCCATTGGTCTGAGGATGAAATGCAGAGGAGAAAGATAATTGAACACCAAGTTTAGAACAAAATGTCCTCCAAAATCTGGAAACAAACTGGACTCCTCTGTCAGACACAATGTTCTCCGGAATGCCATGTGCTGAAGGAACAAAGGCACCAACTCGGGTTGAGGAAGGTAACTTAGGTAATGGCACAAGATGAATCATCTTGGAAAACTTATCACAGATTACCCAGATAACGGTCATTCTCTGAGAAACAGGGAGGTCGGAAATAAAATCCATAGAGATATGTGTCCATGGCCTCTTGGGCACAGGTAATGGCATTAACAAAACACTAGAGCGAGCCAAGGCTTGGAACGAGAGCAAGTCCACAGGACTGCACAAAGTCCCTGACGTCACGAGACAAAGTAGGCCACCAAAAGGAACGACTCACCAAGTCTCTGGTACCAAAAATTCCGGGATGACCAGCCAACGCGAAACAATGAATCTTAGACATCACACTCTTCTTCCACTGGTCTGGGACAAACAACTTCCCAACAGGGCAGCGCACAGGTTTATCCTCCTGACACCCGTCCAGAGCCAGTCTCAAATTGGGCGAGATGGTGGAAAGTACCACACCCTCTTTCAAAATAACAGCAGGATCAGATAACTCAGGATAATCCGCAAAGAAACTCCTCGAGAGGGCATCCGCCTTAACATTCTTAGTGCCAGGAAGAAAAGAAACCACAAAAATAAAACGTGTGAAAAACAAGGCCCACCTTGCCTGTCTAGGATTAAGTCGCTTGGCTGATTCGAGATAAACCAGGTTCTTATGGTCCGTGAGGACCACCACCTGATGTTTGGCTCCTTCCAGCCAATGTCTCCACTCTTCAAAGGCCCACTTCATGGCCAATAACTCCAGATTACCCACGTCATAATTACGCTCAGTTGGAGAAAATTTTCAAGAGAAAAAGGCACAAGGGTTACTCTTAGAGGTCTCTGGATCCCTTTGGGACAAAACAGCACCTGCCCCAATCTCAGAGGCATCCACCTCCACCTGAAACAGCAGAGAAACATCAGGCTGCCGTAGAACAGGAGCAGAAGTGAATCTCTGCTTAAGTTCCTGAAACGCAGAAACTGCCTCAGGAGGCCAATTTACCACATCAGAACCCTTTTTGGTCAAATCAGTCAATGGTTTAACAATACCGGAGAAATTACCAATAAATTTACGATAAAAATTGGCAAAACCCAAAAATCTCTGAAGAGCCTTTAATGAAGTAGGTTGGACCCAATCACAGATGGCTTGAACCTTGATCGGGTCCATTTCAATAACAGACGGAGACAAAATGAATCTCAGAAATGAGACCTTCTGTACGCCAAAAAGACACTTTGATCCCTTCACATACAGTGCATTCTCTCTCAAAATCTGGAACACAGTCCGAACATGTTTCACATGAGAGTCCCAGTCATTGGAAAAAGTCAAGATATCATCCAAATAAACAATCAGAAATTTATCCACAAAATCCCTGAAAATATCATTCATGAAGGATTGGAAGATGGAAGGAGCATTAGTGAGCCCAAAGGGCATCACTAGGTACTCAAAATGCCCCTCTGGGGTATTAAACGCCGTCTTCCATTCATCCCCGTGCTTAATGCGAATTAGGTTATACGCCCCCCTGAGGTTAAGCTTGGTAAACAAACTAGCACTTTTCACTCTGGAAAACAGGTCAGAAATCAAGGGTAACGGATATTGATACTTCACAGTGATCTTATTCAAGAGACGATAATCAATACACGGCCTCAATGAACCATCCTTTTTGGCCACAAAGAAAAAACCGGCGCCCAAGGGTGAAGAGGATGGTCTGATATGACCCTTCTCCAATGACTCCTTGATATAAGATCGCATAGCATCATGTTCAGGTACAGACAAGTGAAAAAGGCGACCTTTAGGAAATTTACCACCAGGCACTAACTCAATAGCGCAATCGTAGCTTCTGTGAGGGGGCAAAGATGCAGATTTACTTTCACTAAACATATCAGAAAAATCAGTCAAAAAGTCAGGAACATCCTGAGCCTGGGGAGAGGCAGAAAAAACAGGAGTGTCGGCATTAACACATTGGCAGCCCCAACTGGTCACAGACACAGATTTCCAATCCAAAACAGGATTATGAGACTGTAACCAAGGGAAACCTAGTACAATAATGTCATGCAGATTATACAGCACCAGAAATTTGCAACTCTCCTGATGATCTGGTTCAACCCTCATTATCACCTGAGTAGAAAATTGGGGTTTATTCTCCGCCAAAGGGGTAGAATCAATGCCCAGTAGGGGAATAGACTTCCGCAGGGGTATCATGGGAAACCCACAACGTTTGGCAAAGTCAAAATCAATCAGGTTAATAGCTGCTCCTGAATCAACAAAAGCCTGAGCCGAAAATGTGGACATGGAGCAAATCAGGGTAAAAGTCAACAGAAATTTAGTCTGAACACTACCCAAGACAACTGAGCGTTCAAAACGTCTTTCCCGCTTAGGGCAGACGGAAAGAGCATGAGAGGCGTCACCACAGTAGAAACATAACCCATTGCGCTTTCGAAACTCATGAAGCTGAGCCCCAGAAGTCACTCCATCACACTGCATGGGCTCAGGAGCTGGCCCACAAGGCAACACTATCTCACGCATACCTCTGCGCTCACGCAAACGTCTGTCAATTTGAATAGCCAAAGACATAGAATCATTGAGACCAGAGGGAACAGGGAATCCCACCATAACGTCCTTTACATTCTCTGACAGACCCTTCCGAAAAAGGGCTGCCAAAGCATCATCATTCCATTTGGTCAGGACTGTCCACTTTCGAAATTTCTGACAGTACAGTTCCGCGGCATCACAGCCCTGACTTAATGCCAACAAGGTTTTTTCAGCTTGATCAGTGACATTAGGCTCATCGTACAATAACCCCAGAGCCTGAAAAAATACATCAACATCATTCAAAACAGGATCCCCAGGTGTTAGGGAAAAAGCCCAATCCTGAGGGTCGCCGCGCAGGAGAGAGATGACAATTTTAACCTGCTGTGCTGCGTTCCCTGAGGACTTAGGCTTTAAGGCAAAAAACAACTTACAGTTTTTTTTGAAATTCAGAAATTTAGCCCGATCCCCCAAAAACAAATCTGGCATGGGATCCTAGGTTCCACAACCGGCAACCTAGCAAGATAGATAGCAATACTCTGAACCTCAGTGGCAAGCTGCTCCACACGGCCAGACAACTGTGCAAACTCCATTAAAAGAAAAAAAAATCCTCCTCTGCACCCAAAGAGAAGAGAGAAAAAAAAAAAATCTCTGAGAACTCTGACAACTTTTTTTCTTTCTACACTATTTTTCCCTTCTGTGAGTACCATATAATTTCAGATTTGGCCGGTGATACTGTTATGTTTAGTAGCTGAGGAGAAATAACAAAAACGGCAATACACCAGAGAGGCTGGAACCTATTGGATTGCAGTAACCTGAACTAACCACACAACTAGAGGTAGCCGTGGAGCGTTCCTACGTTGATCCTAGACGTCTCGTCACAACCTGAGAGATAACTACACCTAAAGGCAGAAAGATGAAAGCTATCTGCCCCCGGGGCAGATCCCCAAAGAAAATAGGAAGCCCCCAAACATGTAATGGCGGTTAGACAAGAAGAAAGCACGGACATAATCAGAAAATAGAATGAGCAAACGCTTGGGCCCTAGACAGAAAAGTCCGGGAAAGAATTTGACTGCAATCCAAAAAAAAACCCTAAAAAATACCAACACTTCTGATTGCAAAAACCTGAGATCACACGATCTCTACCACCTAAATCAGGTCTCAGTGTGAACAAAACCAAGCCACAGCCACTGAAAAAACAGGAAAAAGCAAA
>JARQOD010002869.1:0-36587 GCA_033576555.1 Oophaga sylvatica | reverse complement strand
CTCTCTCTACATTGTGATGTCCTCTCTCTACTTGTGATGTCCTCTCTCTACATTGTGGTGTCCTCTCTCTACATTGTGAGGTCCTCTCTCTACATTGTGATGTCCTCTCTCTACATTGTGGTGTCCTCTCTCTACATTGTGATGTCCTCTCTCTACATTGTGGTGTCCTCTCTCTACATTGTGGTATCCTCTCTCTACATTGTGATGTCCTCTCTCTACATTGTGGTGTCCTCTCTCTACATTGTGATGTCCTCTCTCTACATTGTGGTGTCCTCTCTCTACTTGGGAGTATCCTCTCTCTACATTGTGATGTCCTCTCTCTACATTGTGAGGTCCTCTCTCTACATTGTGATGTCCTCTCTCTACATTGTGGCGTCCTCTTCTACATTGTGGTGTCCTCTCTCTACATTGTGGTGTCCTCTCTCTACATTGTGGCGTCCTCTATCTACATTGTGGTGTCCTCTTCTACATTGTGGTGTCATCTCTCTACATTGTGGTGTCCTCTCTCTACTTGTGGTGTCCTCTCTCTACATTGTGGTAGTCCTCTCTCTACATTGTGATGTCCTCTCTCTACATTGTGGTGTCCTCTCTCTACTTGGAGTATCCTCTCTCTACATTGGAGCATCCTCTCTCTACATTGTGATGTCCTCTCTCTACATTGTGGTGTCCTCTCTCTACTTGGGAGTATCCTCTCTCTACATTGTGATGTCCTCTCTCTACATTGTGATGTCCTCTCTCTACATTGTGGTGTCCTCTCTCTACATTGTGAGGTCCTCTCTCTACATTGTGATGTCCTCTCTCTAATTGTGGTGTCCTCTCTCTACATTGTGATGTCCTCTCTCTACATTGTGAGGTCCTCTCTCTACATTGTGGTGTCCTCTCTCTATATTGTGGTGTCCTCTCTCTACATTGTGATGTCCTCTCTCTACATTGTGAGGTCCTCTCTCTACATTGTGGTGTCTTCGCTCTACATTGTGGTGTCTTCTCTCTACATTGTGGTGTCCTCTCTCTACATTGTGAGGTCCTCTCTCTACATTGTGGTGTCCCTCTCTCTACATTGTGGTGTCCTCTCTCTACATTGTGGGTCCTCTCTCTACATTGTGGTGTCCTCTATCTACATTGTGGTGTCCTCTCTCTACATTGTGGTGTCCTCTCTCTACATTGTGGTGTCATCTCTCTACATTGTGGTGTCTCTCTCTACATTGTGGTGTCATCTCTCTACATTGTGGTGTCCTCTCTCTACATTGTGGTGTCCTCTCTCTACATTGTGGTGTCCTCTCTCTACATTGTGATGTCCTCTCTCTACATTGTGGTGTCCTCTCTCTACATTGGGGTATCCTCTCTCTACATTGGAGCATCCTCTCTTACATTGTGTGTCCTCTCTCTACATTGTGGTGTCCTCTCTCTACTTGGAGTATCCTCTCTCTACATTGTGATGTCCTCTCTCTACATTGTGATGTCCTCTACTCTCTACATTGTGGTGTCCTCTCTCTACATTGTGAGTCCTCTCTCTACATTGTGATGTCCTCTCTCTATTTAATTGTGGTGTCCTCTCTCTAATTGTGATGTCCTCTCTCTACATTGTGAGGTCCTCTCTCTACATTGATGCAGTGTCCTCTCTCTATATTGTGGTGTCCTCTCTCTACATTGTGATGTCCTCTCTCTACATTGTGAGGTCCTCTCTCTACATTGTGGTGTCTTCGCTCTACATTGTGGTGTCTTCTCTCTACATTGTGGTGTCCTCTCTCTACATTGTGAGGTCCTCTCTCTACATTGTGGTGTCCTCTCTCTACATTGTGGTGTCCTCTCTCTACATTGTGGCGTCCTCTCTCTACATTGTGGCGTCCTCTATCTACATTGTGGTGTCCTCTCTCTACATTGTGGTGTCCTCTCTCTACATTGTGGTGTCATCTCTCTACATTGTGGTGTCATCTCTCTACATTGTGGTGTCATCTCTCTACATTGTGGTGTCCTCTCTCTACCTTGTGGTGTCCTCTCTCTACATTGTGGTATCCTCTCTCTACATTGTGATGTCCTCTCTCTACATTGTGGTGTCCTCTCTCTACTTGGGAGTATCCTCTCTCTACATTGGAGCATCCTCTCTCTACATTGTGATGTCCTCTCTCTACATTGTGGTGTCCTCTCTCTACTTGGGAGTATCCTCTCTCTACATTGTGATGTCCTCTCTCTACATTGTGGTGTCCTCTATCTACATTGTGGTGTCCTCTCTCTACATTGTGGTGTCCTCTCTACATTGTGGTGTCATCTCTCTACATTGGGGTGTCATCCCTCTTCATTGTGGTGTCTTCTCTCTACATTGTGACCGCAGCTGCCTGATCCCAGCCGGGGGAGTGTGGGGGCTCCCTCCGTCCCAGCATACAAGGACCCCCCTGTGATCGAGGGCTCGGTGCTGATCACAGCCTCTGCTGTATCCCAGGTCCTTGGTGTGCAGTGTATGTGCATGGGGTTGATGGAATGCGGTGCATGCTGAAGGGCCCGACACATGGGGGCCACGTGTCAGACTAAACTACGGCACTTACATTAGTCTGATACCGCAGCTCCAGCCGGGGGTCTCCACACCCAGGAATGACATAGTGGTAGATGCGCTGCTGGGGGGTCATCATGGCTTGTGACCCTTATATTACCCTGTTCATCACACAGGAGAAGGAGGAAGAGGAGGAGGACGAGCCCCTGGCGTGGCCAATAACGCGCTGGAATCCGGAGAAGATCAGCATCCTTACCCAGTGGTCGCCAACGACGGTGGTGCAGCCGCCCGCGCCAGGTACCGACATATAGAGCCGCCCACCATACAATGCTGAACAATGGGGTCTGACCTCCAACAACTATAGTGAAGATCGGAGAAGATGCCAGTGCGAGCACAGACCATAATCTGCAAGTTCTTCTGTCCTTTTCCTCCGGACCCCCCTGTTCTGCTCCCACTTCAGGTTCTCCTGTCCTCTTCCTCCGGACCCCCCTGTCCTTCTCCGACTGCAGGTTCCTCTGTCCTCTTCTTCCAGACCCCCCTGTTCACCTCCCACTGCAGGTTCTACTGCCCTCCTCCGGACCTCTCTGTCCTCCTCTCCCTGCAGGTTCCTCTGTCCTTTTCCTTCAAACCCTCCTATCCTCCTCAATCTGCAGGTACCTCTGTCCTCCTCCTCCCATATCAGGTTCCTTTGTCCTTTTCCTCCAGACCCCCTGTCCTCTACTTGCAGGTTCCTCTGTTCTCCTCCTTTTGGACTCTCTGTCACTTCATGTTCCTGTGATCTTTTCTTCCGGACCCCCCTGTCTTCCTCCCTCTTCAGGTTCCTCTATCCTCTTTTTCTGAACCCCCTGTCCTCCTCACACCTCTTCCAGACTTCTCTATTTACCTCAGGACTCCTTGTCCTCCCCCAGCCTTCTCTGGACTCCTCTGGCCTCTTATAATAATAATAATAATAATCTTTATTTTCATATAGCGCTAACATATTCCACAGCGCTTTACAGTTTGCACACATGATCGTCGCTGTCCCCGAAGGGGCTCACAATCTAGATTCCCTATCTGTATGTGTTTTTTTTTTTGGAATGTGGGAGGAAACCGGAGTAGTACCCAGAGGAAACCCACGCAAACACGGGGAGAACATACAAACTCCTTGCAGATGTTGTCCTTGGTGGGATTCGAACCTAGGACTTCAAGGCTGCAGTGCTATCGACTGAGCCACCGTGCTCTGTACTCTGTTCCTCGGTGTGACTTTGTGTTATAAGATGGAGGGTGTGGCAGATCTTTGTGCAGGGGTGGTCCAGGTTCCTCCCCTGCTGATGACATCACAGGATGTTCCCATCTCCTTGTAGTGGTTGGAGAACCTGATGAGGTCACAGGATCTGACTCCGCTCCTCCGGACGCTCCCGCTCATCCCGAAGATCAGAGCACAGAGGCGACTGAGGCTCCAGCTCACGAGGAGTCGTCTGAAGCTGTCACTGCCGAGGCTGAGCCCGCCCCCACGGAGCACGATGAAGGTGAGAGGTCAGCTGACGGACCCGTCACTGGGGTTACCATTAAAGACGATAATGTGTGTAACAAAAGCTTGGAACAAATTGATAGGGCGATGGGCGGCGGTGGGCATAGTAGTGGTCTGGGCTCTGAATACATTTTAGGGTCCTGCTCTGGGGTCTGAATACATTTTAGGGTCCTGCTCTGGGGTCTAAAAATACATTTTAGGGTCCTGCTTTGAGGTCTGAATACATTTTAGGGTCCTGCTTTGAGGTCTGAATACATTTTAGGATCCTGCTCTGGTGTCTGAATACATTTTAGGGGCCTGCTCTGGGTCTGAATACATTTTAGGGTCCTGTTCTGGGGTCTGAATACATTTTAGGGTCCTAGTCTAGGGCCTGAATACTTTTTTGGGGCCTGCTCTGGGTCTGAATACCTTTTAGGGGCCTGGTCTGGGGTGTGAATACATTTTAGGGGCCTGGTCTGGGTGTGAATACATTTTAGGGCCTGGTCTAGGATCTGAATACATTTTAGGGGCCTGGTTTAGGATCTGAATACATTTTAGGGTCCTTATCTGGGGTCTGAATACATTTTAGGGTCCTGCTCTGGGGTCTGAATACATGTTAGGGTCCTGGTCTAAGGGGGTTGGGATTTTTACTGTTTGGGCTTATTCAGTGTCAGTTTCTGTCCTCGGTGTTCTCAGATTTTCAGCACACTAGGGGGCATCCAGCACATGGGGGGGCATCCAGCACACGGAGGGGGGCATCCAGCACATGGGGGGGCATCCAGCACATGGGGGGGCATCCAGCACACTAGGGGCATCCAGCACATGGGGGGGCATCCAGTACATGGGGGGCATCCAGCACACTAGGGGGCATTCAGCACACGGAGGGGGGCATTCAGCACACGGGGGGCATTCAGCACACGGGGGGGCATCCAGCACACGGGGAGGACATCCAGCACACGGGGGGGCATCCAGCACACGGGGAGGACATTCAGCACACGGGGAGGACATCCAGCACATGGGGGGGCATCCAGCACACGGGGAGGACATCCAGCACACGGGGGGGCATCCAGCACACGGGGAGGACATTCAGCACACGGGGAGGACATCCAGCACACGGGGGGGCATCCAGCACACGGGGGGGCATTCAGCACATGAGAAGGGCATCCAGCCCATGGGGGGCATCTTGCATGGGGGGGCATCTAGCACCGGGGGCATCTAGCACGCGGGGAGGGCATCCAGGACACGGGGGGGCATTCAGCACACGGGGAGGGCATCCAGGACACGGGGGGGCATCCAGCACACGAGGAGGACATCCAGCACACGGGGAGGAGCATCCAGCACACAGGAGGGCATCCAGCACACGGGGGGGGCATCCAGCACACGGGAGGACATCCAGCACACGGGGGGGGCATCCAGCACACGGGGAGGACATCCAGCACACGGGGGGGGCATCCAGCACACGGGGAGGACATCCAGCTCACGGGCAGGACATCCAGCACACAGGAGGGCATCTAGCACACGGGGGGGGCATCCAGCATACGGGGAGGATATCCAGCACACGGGGGGGCATCTAGCACACGGGGGGGGGGCATCTAGCACACGGGGAGGGCATCCAGGACACGGGGGGCATCCAGCACGCGGGGAGGGCATCCAGGACACGGGGGGGCACTCAGCACACGGGGAGGGCATCCAGCACACGGGGGGGGGGGCATCCAGCACACGGGGAGGACATCCAGCTCACGGGCAGGACATCCAGCACACAGGAGGGCATCCAGCACACGGGGGGGCATCTAGCACACGGGGGGCATCCAGCACATGGGGATGGCATCCAGGACACGGGGGGCATCCAGCACGCGGGGAGGGCATCCAGGACACGGGGGGGGGGGAGCATTCAGCACACGGGGGGCATCCAGGACACACGGGGGGCATTCAGCACACGAGAGACCATCCAGCATGCGGAGGAGGGGCATCCAGCACGCGGGGGGGCATCCAGCACATGGGGGGGCATCTAGGACACACGGGGCAGCATTCAGCACACGGGGAGGGCATTCAGCACACAGGGGCATCCAAGAAACACGGGGAGGGCATCCAGCACACGGGGAGGACATCCAGCACACGGGGGGCATCCAGGACATGGTGGGTTGGGACATCTAGCACAGGGGGACATCTAGCACACGGGGACATGCAGCACTCCTGGGGGGGTCATGCAGCCCCTGGGGAGGGGACATCCAGCACACGGGGGAGGAGCATTCAGTACACAGAGGAGGCATCCAGCAGATGGGGGCATCCAGCACACGGGACATGGAGCACATGGGGGGCATCCATCACATTGGGACAGCATCCAGCACACAGGGGGCACCCAGCACACGAAGGGCATCCAGCACATGGAGGGGGGCATGCAGCTCACAGGGGACATCCAGGTGCTGCCTCATTATTTTTTTAGTCAAGAAAAAATACCTCGAGCACTCAAAACAATGTAACAATAAAGTTTTTCTCTTTCATTTATATTTTATTCAACAAATTGCTGGGAGTTCATATTCCAGAAAATACTGGACAGTATTTCATATATTCCATTCGTTATACATTCATGAATTCATCAGGGAATGCACACTCAAAAGAAAAATATGTTGTTCATCACAATATCAAGAGTCCCCGACGTTTCGGCCATGATAGCCTTTTTCAAGGGGAAATACTCTGCAAGTTGGCGTGCAACAGTGCGCGGTGTGTCACGTCCTCGTTCTATCCGACCTTTATTTTTTATCTGTTTTCCTTTTCGCTTTCAGACATCGGTTAAAAGAATGAGAGACATGAAAATGAGTCACTAAAAAACATCCGGATCATCCAGAATGGTCGCCGCCTCCTAGAACAGTCCAGACCATGAGGAGACCCCAGACCCTGCAGCCGATTCTACACAACCTGGTCATTAATAAACTGCGTTCAATCCCAGACTGGACCCTGTGGTCATTACCGTCTATAGTGCACGGCGCATTGCTATCTGATGTCCCTTCACTGTACACCTGTGTTACAGGTGGTGATTGGATCCATGTGTATGCCCCCAAACTGTGTACATCCCTCTGAGATCCATGTGTATGCCCCAGACTGTGTACATCCCTCTGAGATCATGTGTATGCCCCCAGACTGTATTCATCCCTCTGAGATCCATGTGTATGCCCCCAAACTGTGTACATCCCTCTGAGATCCATGTGTATGCCCCCAGACTGTATACATCCCTCTGAGATCCATGTGTATGCCCCCAAACTGTGTACATCCCTCTGAGATCCATGTGTATGCCCTCAGACTGTGTACATCCCTCTGAGATCCATGTGTATGCCCCCAGACTGTATTCATCCCTCTGAGATCCATGTGTATGCCCCAAACTGTGTACATCCCTCTGAGATCCATGTGTATGCCCCCAGACTGTATACATCCCTCTGAGATCCATGTGTATGCCCCCAAACTGTGTACATCCCTCTGAGATCCATGTGTATGCCCCAGACTGTGTACATCCCTCTGGGATCCATGTGTATGCCCTCAGACTGTGTACATCCCTCTGAGATCCATGTGTATGCCCCCAAACTGTGAACATCCCTCTGGGATCCATGTGTATACCCCAGACTGTATACATCCCTCTGAGATCCATGTGTATGCCCCCAAACTGTGTACATCCCTCTGAGATCCATGTGTATGCCCCCAAACTGTGTACATCCCTCTGAGATCCATGTGTATGCCCCCAGACTGTGTACATCCCTCTGAGATCCATGTGTATGCCCCCAGACTGTGTACATCCCTCTGAGATCCATGTGTATGCCCCCAAACTGTGAACATCCCTCTGGGATCCATGTGTATGCCCCCAAACTGTGAACATCCCTCTGAGATCCATGTGTATGCCCCCAGACTGTGTACATCCCTCTGGGATCCATGTGTATGCCCCAGACTGTGTACATCCCTCTGAGATCCATGTGTATGCCCCAAACTGTGAACATCCCTCTGGGATCCATGTGTATGCCCCCAGACTGTATACATCCCTCTGAGATCCATGTGTATGCTCCCAAACTGTGTACATCCCTCTGAGATCCATGTGTATGCTCCCAAACTGTGTACATCCCTCTGAGATCCATGTGTATGCCCCCAAACTGTGTACATCCCTCTAAAATCCATGTGTATGCCCCCAGACTGTGTACATCCCTCTGAGATCCATGTGTATGCCCCCAAACTGTGTACATCCCTCTGAGATCCATGTGTATGCCCCCAAACTGTGTACATCCCTCTAAATCCATGTGTATGCCCCCAGACTGTGTACATCCCTCTGAGATCCATGTGTATGCCCCCAAACTGTGAACATCCCTCTGGGATCCATGTGTATGCCCCAGACTGTATACATCCCTCTGAGATCCATGTGTATGCCCCCAAACTGTGTACATCCCTCTGAGATCCATGTGTATGCCCCAAACTGTGTACATCCCTCTAAAATACATCTGTATGCCCCAGACTGTGAACATCCCTCTGGGATCCATGTGTATGCCCCCAGACTGTGTACATCCCTCTGAGATCCATGTGTATGCCCAAAGACTGTGTACATCCCTCTGGATCCATGTGTATGCCCAAAGACTGTGTACATCCCTCTAGGATCCATGTGTATGCCCCAGACTGTATACATCCCTCTGAGATCCATGTGTATGCCCAAAGACTGTGTACATCCCTCTGGGATCCATGTGTATGCCCAAAGACTGTGTACATCCCTCTAGGATCCATGTGTATGCCCCCAGACTGTGAACATCCCTCTGGGATCCATGTGTATGCCCCAGACTGTGAACATCCCTCTGGGATCCATGTGTATGCCCCCAGACTGTGAACATCCCTATGAGATCCATGTGTATGCCCAAAGACTGTGTACATCCCTCTGGGATCCATGTGTATGCTCCCAGACTGTGTACATCCCTCTGAGATCCATGTGTATGCCCAAAGACTGTGTACATCCCTCTGGGATCCATGTGTATGCTCCCAGACTGTATACATCCCTCAGAGATCCATGTGTATGCCCCAAACTGTGTACATCCCTCTGGGATCCATGTGTATGCCCAAAGACTGTGTACATCCCTCTGAGATCCATGTGTATGCCAAAGACTGTGTCCATCCCTCTGGATCCATGTGTATGCTCCCAGACTGTATACATCCCTCAGAGATCCATGTGTATGCACTGTGGCAAGACGACTCGCTCAGCTCTCCTCGAGGCAGACTCAGGACACACGTTCTCTGGGTTGTCTTTCTGCTGGTTTATTATCAGCCATAAACTCATGCCGGTTTTGCAGGAAAAGTAAACATAACCTCTCTGGGTTAAACAGGAAAAACATAAAAAAAAAACAAACAATAACTCAGTCCATAGATGAGTGGGTTCCGCCCGCTCTCGGTAGCATAAACTGCACTGTTAAAGTCCTTGTGGAAGGCTCGATAGCCTCCACTATACTGTCTGGAGACTTTTCTCTCCAGACCACACTTCTCAGAAAAAAAAACAGGACTGAGCTTTTACATACTGCTCAGCCACACCCTGAGGGGAGGTAAGGGGAATGCGTTCCGCCCTCTTGCCATTCCCATAAAACCACACACCCTTTAACAGAGTAAACCTACCAGCATATAACATGCTGGCAGATAAATGAAGTAGGTCTTAGTTCACACAGGAGAGCATCCTGTGTGACACATACCTTCCCTCACATATAAAACCAGTGACACTGTCACATACTCCCCCCCTCTGCCCAAAGCCGGGGGTTTGGGCACCTTCTGACACCAGACAGGGAATCCTAGAGAGGGCATCTGCATTCCCATGTAACTTCCCTGGCCTATGCTCCACGTGAAAGTTAAAATCTTGAAGCTCTAGGAACCATCTAGTTACCCTAGCATTTTTTCCCCTCTTTTCCCTCAACCATCTCAACGGGGCATGGTCTGATACTAATTTAAACTTCCGGCCTAGTAGGTAATATTTCAGTGTATCCACGGCCCATTTTATAGCTAAACACTCTTTCTCTACTATGGCGTAGTTCTTCTCGCAGGAGGACAGCTTTCGGCTTAGATAGAGAATGGGATGTTCTTCCCCATTTATTTCTTGGGAGAGTACGGCCCCTAGACCAACCTCTGATGCGTCAGTCTGGACCACAAATTCTTTCTTAAAGTCTGGCGCGACCAGGACAGGTTGCTTGCACAGTGTTAGCTTCAGCTTTTGAAACGCGGTCTCCGTTTCTTCCGTCCATTTCACCATAGTTGATTTGGTGCCTTTTAGAAGATCTGTTAGTGGGGCGGCAATCGTGGCGAAATTCGGGATAAACCGCCAGTAGTATCCCACCATTCCCAGGAATGCTTTCACCTGCTTCTTTGAGAGCGGTTGCGGCCAGGTTTGAATTGCCTCCACTTTCTTGATTTGCGGCTTTATTTCGCCTCTCCCAACAACATAGCCCAGGTACTTGGCCTCTTCTTTTCCGATGGCACACTTTCTCGGATTTATGGTAAATCCTGCTTTCCTTAGCGCGTCCAAAACGGCCTGTAGTTTAGGTAGGTGACTAGCCAGTCTGGGCTAAAGACCACAATGTCGTCGAGGTAGGCTGCGGCATACTTCTTATGTGGGGCTAGGATCCGATCCATAGCCCTCTGGAAAGTGGCTGGGGCCCCCTGTAGTCCGAACGGCATCCGCACGTATTGAAAACAGCCATCAGGTGTTGAGAAAGCCGTCTTCTCTTTATCCATCTGAGACATGGGGATCTGCCAGTAGCCCTTCGTTAAGTCAAGAGTGGTGATGTACCTCGCCGGTCCCAGCCTCTCGATGAGTTCGTCGATGCGGGGCATCGGGTACGCGTCACACTTGGATACCTCATTCAGCCGACGGTAGTCATTACAAAACCTCCACTCTCCATTGGGTTTTGGCACGAGGACGATTGGGCTCGACCACCCACTCTTTGACTCCTCTATTACCCCGAGGTCTAACATCCTCTTCACCTCAGCCGAGATCACCTCCCGGCGTGCTTCCGGAATCCGATACGGCTTCAAATTCACTCGTACATGCGGTTCTGTCAGCACGTCATGCTCTACCACTTGTGTATGCCCTGGCAACTCTGAGAACAGCTCCCAATTCTGCTGTAGTAATTCTCGACACTGTTGCTTCTGGGCCGGTGATAGAGTCTCTGCAATAGTGACCTCCTCCACCTTGCCTTCTGGTGCGGCCCCAGGCAAGGAGTTTCCACAGGTTCATGATCCCGCCACGGCTTGAGCAAGTTTATATGATATATCTGATGTGCCTTCCTTCGGCCAGGCTGGTGGACTCTATAATTAACCTCGCTGACTTTCTCCACCACCTCGTATGGACCTTGCCATTTGGCGAGGAACTTGCTCTCGACGGTAGGGATCAGCACCAAAACACGGTCTCCGGGCTGGAACTGTCTTAGTCTCGCCGACCGGTTATAGACCCTCGCCTGGGCTTCCTGCGCCTGGAGGAGATGTTCCTTCACGATGGGCATCACCCTTGACATTCTCTCCTGTAACTGGGCGACATGTTCGATGATACGCCGGTGTGGCGTGACTTCAGCCTCCCAAGTTTCCTTGGCGATGTCAAGGAGACCTCTTGGATGCCGCCCATATAGGAGCTCAAATGGAGAGAAGCCAGTAGAGGCTTGAGGGACTTCTCTGACCGAGAAAAGCAGAAATGGGAGCAGGTAGTCCCAGTCTCTCCCATCCTTTTCAACGACCTTCTTGAGCATCGCCTTTAAGGTCTTGTTGAAGCGTTCCACTAGGCCGTCCGTTTGTGGATGATAAACCGAGGTCCGTAGCTGAGTTATCTGAAGGACTCTGCAAAGCTCCTTCATCACCTTGCTCATGAAGGGGGTTCCTTGGTCTGTTAGAATCTCTTTTGGTAGACCTGTCCGAGCAAAAATATGGACCAGCTCTCGGGCTATACTTTTACTGGACATGTTCCTTAGGGAACCGCTTCTGGATACCGAGTCGCATAGTCCATGACGACCAGGATATATTGGTGGCCCCGAGCTGATTTGACTATGGGGCCCACGAGGTCCATGGCAATCCTCTCAAAGGGAACCTCTATCACAGGTAGTGGAACTAAGGGGCTACGGAAGTGGGAGGAGGGAGCGGTTATTTGGCAGGTGGGGCAGGACCTACAAAAGTTTTGAATTTCTCGATAACACCCTGGCCAATAAAACCTCCTCAGTATCCTCTCCTGAGTTTTCTCGACCCCTAGGTGTCCCCCCAGAACATGTGAATGGGCCATATCTAGCACCCGCCGTCTGTATGGCCCCGGCACTAACAACTGTTCCACTATCTCACCACCCCTCAGTTTGGCCACCCGATATAGCAACTCCCCTGTACTGCAAACTGGGGGAATCTGGTGTCGGCCCCCGGCTCTTGGGCAACCCTATTACATACAGTAACCTGGTCGAATGCCCCTTTTAAGGTCAGGTTTCGAACTTGAGCAGTCCCAAAGTTCTCTCTGGACATATCTAATGCAGGTAGGTCGGCCTCCTCGGTCACCGTCTCACCCTCATCACTGACAAGGACGCACAGTGGGAACTCCTCTCTCTGAGACTCTGTCGGGGGTTCTTCTTCAAGGATCTCACTTTTCCCCATGCTACTTAGTCCAGTTCCCTTCTCCCACAAGTCCCAAAATAAGGAAAAATCACGGCCCAATATGACGGGATGTATCAGGTCCTTTACCACCCCGACTTCATGGGACTGGGCACCACAGTCTGTCCCCACTGTTACTGTGGCCACGGGATAGTCCTTGGCGTCACCATGGATGCACCGAACACCCAGGGTTTTGGAAGGGATCAACTGGTGGGGAAGGGATGCTCTGATCAAGGTCACCAGACTCCCGGAGTCCAACAGCCCAAGCACTTTTATTCCATTAATGGATACTGCACACGCCTGCGGTCCCTTGACGGGTCGACAGTCCACGCTACAGGCTGGATAGGCATAATAGGAGACCCGTCTGCCTAGGCTGCAGTCCATGGGCTCAGGGGATATTTGACACCTGGCGGCTACATGTCCAGGGTTGTGATATCGCCAGCAAACTATATCTTTCCCAACTGTTCTAGAGGCACCTTCAATAGGAGTGGGACGCCCCCCAGTGGTGGCTCTAGACCCCGTCCGTGGTGAACCCACCCCTTTTGGGTATCCCAGTAGGGAGAAGTGACTGCATCCGGTTTCCCAAGAGATCTCTCCACTACCTGGTATCTCTCTACAGGCTGATAAAGTCATCTGCGTTCTGGGGATCACCCTGGGCAACCCAGGTCTGTACTGACTTGGGAAGGGAATGCATGAATCTGTCAATCACCACCCTCTCAACCATCTGGGCCGGAGTGGAGGACTCCGGTTGTAGCCACTTCTGAATAAGATGCAGTTGTCACGGGTGTGTCGCTGCGAAGATCGTCGCGATTGCACACCCTGACTTCTCACAGCTGAGTTTCTGGTGCTGGGTGTTTTTCGGCAGAGAGGGAGTTAATTCTTCCTCTCTCTGTGCTGGACTAGACCAGCCTCGCTCAGTTGCAATTAATGTTGTGGTAATTGGTTTCCTTCAAATACCTGCCTGTCTGCTGGGGAAGTGTCGGTGAAAGCATTCATGCAGACCAGCAGAGCGGATCGTTGTATGGTGAAGGCTGAAGTTAAGAGTACCTGTGTGGTCTTTTTTCCCCTCCTCGCTTTATCATTTATCTCCGTACCGGTTGGTGTCCCCTCTGTTTCCTGTGGTATGACTTTTGTATGCAAGGTGGATTTTAGTTTACCCCTTGTACTGTCTCGTTCGTTTATTACTGTGTTTAGGCATATACCTACCAGTCCCCGGTGTTGTGATCAGGGTTCTTCTCAGGACTGGATCACTGAGGTTCAGGGATCCTCAGGAGGTAGGGTTTACGCTGGCGGCCTGGACCTCTGTACCATCAACAGTACCTCCAGGTAGAGGGATTAGTCAGGACCCCAGCTTAGGGTCAGCATAGACCCCAGACCTCCTGTATGCAGTAACAGCGTGACAGCAGTAGGTCAAACATCTGCGAACGAGGGGGTTTGTTGCTAGCATATGCCCAGTGATGAACTCGCTGGGCCCTTACTGCCATATTTACTCCCAGACGTGCTAAGATCTCTGTCTTTAGTTTGGGATATTCCTTAGCATCTTGCAGCGCCAAGTCAAAATACGCTTTTTGGGGTTCACCCGATAAATATGGCGCCAGAACCTCTGCCCACTGTGCTGGTGGAAGTCTCTCCCGATCAGCCACCCTCTCAAAAACAGTCAGAAATGCTTCTACATCATCCCCAGGGGTCATCTTCTGCATGGCCCGCCTTACCGCCTTCCTGACGTGAGAATCATCTGTCGGCCCTGGGTTTGGGGTGGCCGCCCTGCTCTGGATGGCATCCGCCAAAAGCTGTATCTGCTGTTGCGCCTCCTGCTGGTGCTGCTGCTGCGACTTTTGCTGCAACTGGATCTGCTGAAGCAACAGTTTGGTCGTCTCCTGGTGCTGCTGCTGTATGCTCTGCTGGGCCTGCTGTATACTCTGCTGGCTCTGTAGGTGTTGCTGCTGCATGCTCTGCTGGGCCTGGACCAGGTGCTTAACGAGCTCCTCCATGCTGCCGGACTTCTCTGGCTGGCAGCCTTCACCCAGGACATCCACCGGTCTTTGTGGCAGGTACACGTGTTCCTGGAATCCTGCACGCACTCTCACACCAACTGTGGCAAGACGACTCGCTCGGCTCTCCTCGAGGCAGACTCAGGACACACGTTCTCTGGGTTGTCTTTCTGCTGGTTTATTATCAGCCATAAACTCATGCCGGTTTTGCAGGAAAAGTAAACATAACCTCTCTGGGTTAAACGGGAAAAACATAAAAAAAAAAAACAATAACTCAGTCCATAGATGAGTGGGTTCCGCCCGCTCTCGGTAGCATAAACTGCACTGTTAAAGTCCTTGTGGAAGGCTCGGTAGCCTCCACTATACTGTCTGGAGACTTTTCTCTCCAGACCACACTTCTCAGAAAAAAAAACAGGACTGAGCTTTTACATACTGCTCAGCCACACCCTGAGGGGAGGTAAGGGGAATGCGTTCCGCCCTCTTGCCATTCCCATAAAACCACACACCCTTTAACAGAGTAAACCTACCAGCATATAACATGCTGGCAGATAAATGAAGTAGGTCTTAGTTCACACAGGAGAGCATCCTGTGTGACACATACCTCCCTCACATATAAAACCAGTGACACTGTCACAGCCCCCAGACTGTGTACATCCCTCTGGGATCCATGTGTATGCTCCCAGACTGTATACATCCCTCAGAGATCCATGTGTATGCTCCCAGACTGTGTACATCCCTCTGAGATCCATGTGTATGCCCCCAAACTGTGAACATCCCTCTGGGATCCATGTGTTTGCCCCCAGACTGTGAACATCCCTCTGGGATCCATGTGTATGCCCAAAGACTGTGTACATCCCTCTGGGATCCATGTGTATGCTCCCAGACTGTATACATCCCTCAGAGATCCATGTGTATGCCCAAATACTGTGTACATCCCTCTGGGATCCATGTGTATGCTCCCAGACTGTATACATCCCTCAGAGATCCATGTGTATGCCCAAATACTGTGTACATCCCTCTGGGATCCATGTGTATGCCCCCAGACTGTGAACATCCCTCTGGGATCCATGTGTATGCCCCCAGACTGTGAACATCCCTATGAGATCCATGTGTATGCCCAAAGACTGTGTACATCCCTCTGGGATCCATGTGTATGCTCCCAGACTGTGTACATCCCTCTGAGATCCATGTGTATGCCCAAAGACTGTGTACATCCCTCTGGGATCCATGTGTATGCCCAAAGACTGTGTACATCCCTCTGAGATCCATGTGTATGCCCCCAGACTGTGTCCATCCCTCTGGGATCCATGTGTATGCTCCCAGACTGTATACATCCCTCAGAGATCTATGTGTATGCCCCCAGACTGTGAACATCCCTATGAGATCCATGTGTATGCCCAAAGACTGTGTACATCCCTCTGGGATCCATGTGTATGCTCCCAGACTGTGTACAACCCTCTGAGATCCATGTGTATGCCCCCAGACTGTGTACATCCCTCTGAGATCCATGTGTATGTCCCCAGACTGTATACATCCCTCAGAGATCCATGTGTATGCCCCCAGACTGTGTCCATCCCTCTGGGATCCATGTGTATGCCCCCAGACTGTATACATCCCTCAGAGATCCATGTGTATGCCCCCAGACTGTGTACAACCCTCTGGGATCCATGTGTATGCCCAAAGACTGTGTACATCCCTCTGGGATCCATGTGTATGCTCCCAGACTGTATACATCCCTCAGAGATCCATGTGTATGCCCCCAGACTGTATACATCCCTATGAGATCCATGTGTATGCTCCCAGACTGTGTACAACCCTCGGCCATTCTGTTAGCCCCAATATTCAGGCTGTGTGTGGGCCGGGTCTCAGCCCGTTCTTTTACCCCTATATCGGGGCTGTATGTGGGCCGGGGCTCAGCCCCCTCTGTTACCCCTCTATCCTGGCTGTATGTGGGCCGGGGCTCGGTCCATTCTGTTACCCCTCTATCCAGGCTGTATGTGGGCCGGGGCTCAGCCCGCTCTGTTACCCCTCTATCCAGGCTGTATGTGGGCCAGGGCTCAGCCCACTCTGTTACCCCTCTATCCAGGCTATATGTGGGCCGGGGCTCAGCCCACTCTGTTACCCCTCTATCCAGGCTGTATGTGGGCCAGGGCTCAGCCCACTCTGTTACCCCTCTATCCAGGCTATATGTGGGCCGGGGCTCAGCCCACTCTGTTACCCCTCTATCCAGGCTATATGTGGGCCGGGCTCAGCCCACTCTGTTACCCCTCTATCCAGGCTGTATGTGGGCCAGGGCTCAGCCCACTCTGTTACCCCTCTATCCAGGCTATATGTGGGCCGGGGCTCAGCCCACTCTGTTACCCCTCTATCCAGGCTATATGTGGGCCGGGGCTCAGCCCACTCTGTTACCCCTCTATCCAGGCTGTATGTGGGCCAGGGCTCAGCCCTCTCTGTTATCCCTCTATCCAGGCTGTGTGTGGGCCTTGGCTCGGTCCGTTCTGTTACCCCTCTATCTGGGCTGTATGTGGTCCGGGGCTCAGCCCGCTCTGTTACCTCTCTATCTGGGCTGTATGTGGGCCGGGGCTCAGCCCGCTCTGTTACCCCTCTATCTGGGTTGTATGTGGTCCGGGGCTCAGCCCGCTCTGTTACCCCTCTATCTGGGCCGTATGTGGGCCGGGGCTCAGCCCGCTCTGTTACCCCTCTATCTGGGCTGTATGTGGTCCGGGGCTCAGCCCGCTCTGTTACCCCTCTATCTGGGCTGTATGTGGGCCGGGGCTCAGCCCGCTCTGTTACCCCTCTATCCGGGCTGTATGTGGGCCGGGGCTCAGCCCGCTCTGTTACCCCTCTATCTGGGCTGTATGTGGGCCGGGGCTCAGCCCGCTCTGTTACCCCTCTATCCGGGCTGTATGTGGGCCAGGGCTCAGCCCGCTCTGTTACCCCTCTATCCGGGCTGTATGTGGGCCGGGGCTCAGCCCGCTCTGTTACCCCTCTATCCAGGCTGTATGTGGTCCGGGGCTCAGCCCGCTCTGTTACCCCTCTATCCGGGCTGTGTGTGGACCGGGGCTTGGTCCGTTCTGTTCTCCCTGTCTCAGGGCTGTGTATGGTCTGGAGCTTGGCCCTTTCTATTACCCCCCCTATATCAGGGCCATGTGTGGTTTGGGGGTCACCCCGTTCTGTTACCACCTATCTCATCTGTGTGTGGTCCTTAGCTTGGCCATTCTCTTACCCCTCTATCTCGGCTCTGTGGTCCGGGGCTCGACCCGTTATTTTACCCCTGCATCAGGGCTGTGTGTGGTCCGAGACGCGGCCCGTTCTTTTACCCTCTTTATAAGGGCTTTGTATGGTTCAGAGCTTGGCCCGTTCTCTTACCTGTTCCTTTCTCAGGTCTGTGTGTGGTCCCATTCTGTTACCCCCTATATCCAGGCTGTGAGCAGTCCGAGGCTTGGAGCGTTACGTTACCCCCTATATCCGGGCTGTGTGTGGTCCGCAGCTCAGTCCATTCAGTTGCCCCCTATATGCAGGCTATGTGTGGTCTGGGACTTGGCCTGTTCTGATACCTTTTATCTCGATTGTGTGTGTGGTCTGGGGATCGGCTCATTCTGTTATCCCCCTATATCCAGGCTGTGTGTGGTCCAGGGCTTGGCGCATTTTGGTACCCCCCTATATCCAGGCTGTGTGAGGTCTGGGACTTGGCCATTCTGTTAACCCCTATATCCCGTCTGTGTGTGGTCCGGAGCTTGGACCATTCTGTTACCCCCTATATCCCGTCTGTGTGTGGTCCGGAGCTTGGACCATTCTGTTAATAATAATAATAATAATCTTTATTTATATAGTGCCATCATATTCCGCAGCGCTTTACAGTTTAACAGTTTCAAAACCCAAGTCATAAGTAACAACGTTAACAATACAATAATTAAAGCAAAATCAGCCGCCCCTGCTCGTGAGAGCTTACAATCTACAAAGAGGTGGGGGAGATACAAAGTACAGGTGTGTATATACAATGGTGTATTTACAATGATGGTCCAGCCATCTTGAGGGAGTGAGGGATGGATGGAGATAGTGAATGGGCTACACACACACTTACACATAGAATGACTGATTAGTGAATGTGATAGGCTGCTCTGAACAGATGTGTTTTGAGGGAGTGCCTGAAACCATGCAAATTGTGGATAGTCCTAATTTCTTGGGGTAGAGCATTCCAAAGGATTGGCGCAGCGCGGGAGAAGTCTTGGAGTCGGGAGTGGGAGGTACGGATTAGTGCAGAGGTTAGCCGAAAGTCGTTTGCAGAGCGCAGCAGTCGGTTAGGCTGATAGATAGAAATGAGGGAGGAGATGTAGGGGGGTGCTGCACTGTGGAGAGCTTTGTGGGTGAGAACCAGTACTTTGAATTGGATCCTATAATGAATGGGCAGCCAGTGTAAGGACTGGCGAAGAGCGGATGAGTCTGAGTACTGATTAGCCAGATGGATGACCCTGGCTGCTGCATTAAGGATGGACTGGAGAGGGGATAGTCGAGTAATGGGGAGGCCAAGTAATAGAGCGTTGCAGTAGTCCAGGCGGGAGTGGATCAGGGCTACAGTGAGGGTTTTTGTTGTTTCCATGTTACCCCCTATTTCCCGTCTGTGTGTGGTCCGGAGCTTGGACCATTCTGTTACTCCCTATATCCCGTCTGTGTGTGGTCCGGAGCTTGGACCATTCTGTTACCCCATATTGCCCGTCTGTGTGTGGTCCGGAGCTTGGACCATTCTGTTACCCCCTATATCCCGTCTGTGTGTGGTCCGGAGCTTGG
Source organism: Oophaga sylvatica (assembly GCA_033576555.1). Classification (NCBI taxonomy): domain Eukaryota; kingdom Metazoa; phylum Chordata; class Amphibia; order Anura; family Dendrobatidae; genus Oophaga; species Oophaga sylvatica. The sequence goes on along the minus strand of JARQOD010002869.1, from coordinate 17,218 downwards.
ACCATTCTGTTACCCCCTATATCCCGTCTGTGTGTGGTCCGGAGCTTGGACCATTCTGTTACCCCCTATATCCCGTCTGTGTGTGGTCCGGGGCCCGGCTTGTTCTGTTAATCCCTATATTCTGGCTGTGTGTGGTCCTGGGCTCAGCCTGTTCTGTTACCCCATATATCCAGGCTATGTGTGGTCCACGGCTCAGCCTTTCTGTTACCCCCCTATCTCGATGCTGTGTGTGGTCCGGGGCTCTACCAGTTCTGTTACCCACTGACAAAGATCTCAGCATGGAAGATATATATATATATATATATATATATATATATATATACCCCGGTATGGTCAATGCTAACTCCATGATAACCCATGAACTACTTGCTGCCACCCACAATCATTTTATATAGCCGATTGGACACCTGGTTTCTGGTAGTGTATAGCTTGCAGGAGTGTGATTTACAGAACAAAAGGAACATAACTATTACATTTTATATTTATTCCAAAACGATAGGCAGTGTTTATTAAAATATACAAAATATTTTACAAAGGGGACAAAACAATACAGCATATACAGTTACATAAAATAAAACGGATTAACAGAATCTTACTACGCTGGCCACAGAGATAGCTCAGATTAGCCAAGGAGGGCACTTCGATTGGAAACATCCTGTGAATGTGAATCATACATACACTGATATGTACCTCTCTGCATGGACCCAGATCATAATTTACCTTGTCCTTTTATCAGTACCTACTATAAGTTACACCCACACACCTCCCCTTGACTCATAATAGGGCTGGTCATGGGATGGGGCTTCAGTTTCAGAAAATTATGATATTCCCAACAGTCACATTATCTTCACTCCTGACGATCACAGGCATTCGATATCGCCATCATATTTTTGATTGAGATTTTACCTTTTCATAGATAGGAAACATGGCATGGTTATCGTCAGCGTTCTGGCCACCATGATTTGGGGATGATAAGCATTTGTCACAGTTATTAAACAAATATGCATCTTCTTCCCTATTTTCTGAAGTTGAAGATGTATATCCCATCAATATCACATTTATACAAACCCCAATATTCATAACTGCACATCGTAGACACAAAGTCTGGGGAGGTTCTTTCATCCTAGCAGCTCATCTGGAGAAAAGCTATGGTCCTCCCTTAAATCACAGACATCATGTCCATTCCAGCAAATATACCAGTCTTCATTACCTGTCCACACCAGGGAGCATGGGCTTCCAAAAGGAGTTTTAATTAGTTTTATCATTCCAGCCTTATGTAATTTCCTCACTTCCCTAGTTAACATGTGGTTCTCCTTCAAGTATGGTCTTAGACTGCAAGCTCTGTCTCTTTAAGAGATTCTGTGTGAGAGAGGAGGGGGTGAATGCCCCCTCCCTGGAGATGTGTTATGGATTGTAATATCTGTGACACCCCCTATCTCCAGGGCTGTGTATGGTACAGGGATTCACCTGTTCTGTTACCCTTTATATCAGGGCTGCGTGCGGTCCAGGCTCGGCTAATTCTCTTACCCCTTTATTGAGTATGATCTGTGGCTTGGCCCATGCTGTTACCCCCTATTTCCGAGCTGTGTGTGGTCCGGGGGTTCAGCCCGTTCTGTTACCCCCTATCTCAAGGCTGAGTATGGATCAGCTCAGCCTATTCTATTACCCCTATCTCAGGGTTGTGTGTGATCCGGGGATTGGCTCTTCTGTTACCCTCCTATCTCAGAACTGTGCATGGTCCGGTTCTAAGCCCGTTCTGTTACCCCCTATCTCACGGCTGTGTGTGGTCCGGTTCTAAGCCCGTTCTGTTACCCTCCTATCTCAGAACTGTGCATGGTCCGGTTCTAAGCCCGTTCTGTTACCCCCTATCTCACGGCTGTGTGTGGTCCGGTTCTAAGCCCGTTCTGTTACCCTCCTATCTCAGAACTGTGCATGGTCCGGTTCTAAGCCCGTTCTTTACCCCCTATCTCACGGCTGTGCATGGTCCGGTTCTCAGCCCGTTCTGTTACCCTCCTATCTCAGAACTGTGCATGGTCCAGTTCTAAGCCGTTCTGTTACCCCCTATCTCAAGGCTGAGTATGGTCAGCTCAGCCTATTCTTTTACCCCTATCTCAGGGTTGTGTGTGATCCGGGGATTGGCTCTTCTGTTACCTCCTATCTCAGAATCTGTGCATGGTCCGGTTCTAAGGCCCGTTCTGTTACCCTCCTATCTCAGAACTGTGCATGGTCTCAGCCGTCTTTACCCTATTCAGCTGTATGGTCCGTTCAGCCTTCTGTTACCCCTATCTCACGGCTGTGTGTGGTCCGGTTCTAAGCCCGTTCTGTTACCCCCTATCTCAGAACTGTGCATGGTCCAGTTCTAGCCCGTTCTGTTGCCCCCTATCTCAGGCTGTGTTGGTCCGGTTCTCAGCCCGTTCTGTTACCCTCCTATCTCAGAACTGTGTGCTGGTCCGGTTCTAAGCCCGTTCTGTTACCCCCTATCTCAGGCTGTGTGTGGTCCGGTTCTCAGCCCGTTCTGTTACCCCTATCTCAGGGCTGTGTGTGGTCCGGTTCCCAACCCGTTCTGTTACCCCCTATCTCAGGCTGTGTGTGGTCCGGTTCCCAGCCCGTTCTGTTACCCCTATCTCAGGGCTGTGTGTGGTCCGGTTCCCAGCCCGTTCTGTTACCCCCTATCTCACGGGCTGTGTGTGATTTGGGGATTGTCCCGTTCTGTTACCCCCTATCTCAGGGCTGTGTGTGGTCCGGTTCTCAGCCTGTTCTGTTACCCCCTATCTCAGGGCTGTGTGTGGTCCGGTTCCAGCCGTTCTGTTACCCCCTATCTCAGTGCTGTGTTGGTCCGGTTCAGCCTGTTCTGTTACCCCCTATCTCAGAACTGTGCATGGTCCGGTTCTAAGCCCGTTCTGTTACCCCCTATCTCAGGGCATTGTGTGGTCCGGTTCTCAGCCCGTTCTGTTACCCCTATCTCAGGGCTGTGTGTGGTCCGGTTCCCAGCCCGTTCTGTTACCCCTATCTCAGCGCTTGTGTGTGGTCCGGTTCCAGCCCTTTCTGTTACCCCTATCTCAGGGCTGTGTGTGGTCCCGGCCTTGGCCCGTTCTGTTACCCCCTATCTCAGAACTATGTATGGTCTGGGGCTCAGACCGTTCTGTTACACCCTATCTCAGGGCTGTTTGGTCCGGTTCTCAGCCCGTTCTGTTACCCCCTATCTCAGGGCTGTTTGGTCAGGTTCTCAGCCCGTTCTGTTACCCCATCTCAGGGTTGTGTGTGTTCCGGGACTTGGCCCATTCTCTTACCTCCTATCTCAGAACTATGTATGGTCTGGGGCTCAGCCTGTTCTGTTACACCCTATCTCAGGGCTGTTTGGTCCGGTTCTCAGCCCGTTCTGTTACACCCTATCTCAAGGCTGTTTGGTCCGGTTCTCAGCCCGTTCTGTTACCCCTATCTCAGGGCTGTGTGTGGTCAGGTTCTCAGCCCATTCTGTTACCCTATCTCAGGGCTGTGTGTGGTCCGGTTCTCAGGCCGTTCTGTTACCCCCTATCTCAGGGCTGTTTGATCCGGTTCTCAGCCCGTTCTGTTACCCCTATCTCAGGGCTATTTGGTCCAGTTTTCAGCCCATTCTGTTACCCCCTATGTCGGCTGTGTGTGGTCTGGGGCTCATCCCGTTCTGTTACCCCCTATCTCAGGACTGTTTGGTCTGGCTCTCAGCCAGTCCTGTTACCCCCTATCTCAGAGCTGTTTGGTCTGGTTCTCAGCCCATTCTGTTACCCCCTATCTCAGGGCTGTTTGGTCAGGTTCTCAGCCCGTTCTGTTACCCCCTATCTCAGGGCTTTGTGTGGTCCGGGCCTTGGCCCGTTCTGTTACCCCCTATCTCAGGGCTTTGTGTGGTCCGAGCCTTGGCCCATTCTGTTACCCTCCTATCTCAGAACTGTGCATGGTCTGGTTCTCAGCCCGTTCGGTTCCCCCTATCTCAGGGCTTTGTGTGGTCCGAACCTTGGCCCGTTCTGTTACCCTCCTATCTCAGAACTGTGCATGGTCTGGGGCTCAGCCCATTACACTGACTGATGGCGGCCGTCTGTGACATTTGACAGGAAGCAGTTGTCCGTGTATCTATAATAAGAACAGGCTGTCATGCTTCTTAAATATCCGTGCCAGGTCCGGCGTCACAGACAGCAGAGGGTCTATGGGCTCGGACAGCAGGTAAACATGCGTATCTGAGTAGCGTGGTTATTATGGGGCAACAGGCAGGCAGCACCCGCCGACTGATGGTCACTTATTAGAATCCTTACACTTGGCAAAACCAAGTGTAGGTGGTTCCGGTAAACCTTGTATATCGTGGCTATAGAATACTTGTATCTGTACCTGCCATGAACATGGGCTGCTGCTGTTCACATCATTGGCCTCCCAGTACCATGGTGCCCACCATCATGTTTCCTAAGTGATAGATTCTGTACCACAGGTTATATCCCTGTGCACATTGTTCTGACATCCACCTTGTGCTAAAATACTCATATGATGATCAGTCAGAATTCGGCCAATCAATAGCTGCAGTTTTATCAATAGTCTTATCTAGGAATGTTGCCACCGGAAACGTGCAAGAAAAATGACACTTGTAGGTTCTGGAGGATGGTTGAGTGACACTTGTTGATCGTGAAGAAACATGAGTGATACTTGTAGGTTCTGAAGACGGAAGACTAACACTTGTTCTCAGAATGAATGAGTGATACATGTAGGTTATGGAGGTTGGATGTGTGACACTTGTAGGTTCTGGAATATGGATGAGTGACACTTGTAGGCTCTGAGGATGAATGAGTTACACTTGTAGGTTCTAAGGATACATGAGTGAGACTTGCAGGTTCTGGAGGTTGGATGAGGGACACTTGTAGGTTTTGAGGATGGATGAGTGACACTTGTAGGTTCTGAAGCATGGATGAGTGACACATGTAGATTCTGTAGGTTGGATGAGTAACACTTGTAGGTTCTGAGGATGGATGAGTGACACTTGTAGGTTCTGGAAGATGGATGAGTGTTACGTGTAGGTTCTGAGGATGGATGAGTGACACTTGTTGGTTCTGAGGATGGATGAGTGACACATGGAAGTTCTAGTGGTTGGTTGAGTGGCACTTGTACGTTTTGATGATACATGAGTGATACTTGTTGATTCTGAGGATGGATGAGGGATACTTGTATGTTGTGAGCATTGATGAGTGGCACTTGTTGGTTCCGAGGATGGATGGGTGACACTTGTCGTTTCTGTTGATGCTTGTAGGTTCTGGTGGATGGATTAGTGAAATTTGTTGGATATGAATAATGGATGAATTATACTTGTAAATTCTGGAAATGGATGACTGATATGTGTAGGTTCTGGATTATGGATAGGTGACACGTGCAGGTTCTGGAGGATGAAAACATAACCAGGCCCCTTTCTTACTTTTCTTAACCTGTTGTGCATCTTGCCCTGTTATTTTTCAGGGACATCAGTATATATTTGGGGGTGATATACATTTTTCCATTATATGGTCTTATCTGTATATACAACTTTTGTGCTGACACTGAGTTCTGGGTTGTTTCCCCTCCATCCTTTGTGTATTTTGTATGGTGTCTTTTTGTACCAGAATTTTACTGTTTGGAATATTTGATATTGACTTGATATTAATAAATTTTACTACCTCTTATTCTCCTCTGTCCTCCTATTTTCAGGTTCTGGAGGATGAATGAGTCACACTTGTATGGATCAGTGACATTTTTAGCGTGACATTTTTAGCTTGGAGGATACACGAGTGACACTTGTAAGTTCTGAGGACGGATGAGTGACACTTGTAGGTTCTAGAGGTTGGATTGATACTTGTAGATTCTGAGGACGAATGAGTGACTCTTTAGGTTCTGAGGATCCATGAGTGATACTTTTTCGTTCTGCAGATTACATGAGTGACACTTGTAGGTTCTTAGACTGGATGCCTGACACTTGTAGGTTCCGAATACGGATGAGTGATATATGTAGGTTCCCAAGGATGAATGAGTGATACTTGTTGATTCTGGAGGATGGATTAGTGACACTTATTGGTTCTGAGGATGGATGAATGATATTAGTAGGTTCTGTATAATAGATACATGAAACCTTTGGGTTCAGAGCACAGATGAGTGACAAAAGTAGGTTCTGAAGGATGGATGAGTGATACTTGTTGGTTCTGGAGGATGGATGAGTGATACTTGTTGGCTCTGGAGGATGGATAAGTGATACTTGTTGGTCCTGAAAGATGGATACGGTGACACTTGTAGGTTCTGGAGATTGAATGAGTGACACTTGTAGGTTCTACAGGATGGATGAATGACACTTGTAGGTTCTGGAGGATGGATGAGTCACACTTGTATGGATCAGTGACATTTGTAGCTCCGGAGGATGCATGAGTGACACATGTAAGTTCTGAGGATGACTGAATGACACTTGTTAGTTCTGAGGATATACACTGCTCAAAAAAATAAAGGGAACACTCAAATAACACATCCTAGATCTGAATGAATGAAATATTCTCATTGAATACTTTGTTCTGTACAAAGTTGAATGTGCTGACAACAAAACCACACAAAAATCATCAATGGAGATCAAATTTATTAACCAATGGAGGCCTGGATTTGGAGCAAACCACAAAATTAAAGTGGAATGTAATGTCCTTTAAAACAAGTCAAAATGATGCTCAGTATTGTGTGTGATCTCCACGTGCCTGTATGACCTCCTACAACGCCTGGGCATGCTCCTGATGAGGCGGCAGATGGTCTCCTGAGGGATCTCCTCCCAGACCTGGACTAAAGCATCCTCCAACTCCTGGACGTCTGTGGTGCAATGTGACGTTGGTAGATGGAGCGATAGATGATGTCCCAGATGTGCTCAATCGGATTCAGGTCTGGGGAACAGGCGGCCCAGTCCATAGCTTCAATGCCTTCATCTTGCAGGAACTGCTGGCACACTCCAGCCACATGAGGTCTGGCATTGTTCTGCATTAGGAGGAACCCAGGGCAAACCGCACGAGGCATATGGTCTCACAAGGGGTCTGAGGATCTCATCGCAGTACCTAATGGCGGTCAGGCTACCTTTGGCGAGCACACGGAGGGCTGTGCGGCCCTCCAAAAAATGCCACCCCACACCATTACTGACCCACTGCCAAACCGGTCATGCTGAAGGATGTTGCAAGCAGCAGATCGCTCTCCACGGCGTCTCAAGAATCTGTCACGCCTGTCACATGTGCTCAGTGTGAACCTACTTTCATCTGTGAAGAGCACAGGGCGCCAGTGGTGAATTTGCCAATCCTGGTGTTCTGTGGCAAATGCCAAGCATCCTGCACGGTGTTGGGCTGTGAGCACAACCCCCATCTGTGGACGTCGGGCACTCAGACCATCCTCATGGAGTCGGTTTCTAACCGTTTGTGCAGACACATGAACATTTGTGGCCTGCTGAAGGTCATTCTGCAGGGCTCTGGCAGTGCTCCTCCTGTTCCTCCTTGCACAAAGGTGGAGGTAGCGGTCCTGCTGCTGGGTTGTTGCCCTTCTACGGCCCCCTCCACGTCTCCTGGTGTACTGGCCTGTGTCCTGGTAGCGCCTCCAGCCTCTGGACACTACGCTGACAGACACAGCAAACCTTCTTGCCACAGCTCGCATTGATGTGCCATCCTGGATGAGCTGCAATACCTGAGCCACTTGTGTGGGTTGTAGAGTCCGTCTCATGCTACCACGAGTGTGAAAGCACAACCAACTTTCAAAAGTGACCAAAACATCAGCCAGAAAGCATTGGTACTGAGATGTGGTCTGTGGTCCCCACCTGTCGAACCACTCCTTTATTGAGTGTGTCTTGATAATTGCCAATAATTTCCATCTGTTGTCTAGTCCATTTGCACAACAGCATGTGAAATTGATTGTCAATCAGTGTTGCTTCCTAAGTGGACATTTTATTTCACAGAAGTTTGATTTACTAGGAGTTATATTCCTTTGTTTAAGTGTTCCCTTTATTTTTTTTAGCAATGTATTAGTGATACTTGTAGATTCTGAGGACGGATGAGTGACTCTTTAGGTTCTGAGGATACATGAGTAACACTTGTTGGTTCTGCAGGATACATGAGTGACACTTGTAGGCTCTTAGGCTGGATGCCTGACACTTGGAGGTTCCGAAGACTGATGAGTGATATGTGTAGGTTTGCAAGGATAGATGAATTGACACTTATTGGTTCTGAAGATGGATGAATGAGACTTGTAGGTTATTGAGAATGGATGTGGTGTACTTGTAGGTTCTGGAGAATGGATGAGGTGCACTTGTAGGTTCTGTATAATGGATACATGACACCTGTGGGTTCAGAGAACAGATGAGTGACAAAAGTAGGTTCTGAAGGATGGATGAGTGATACTTGTTGGTTTTGGAGGATGGATGAGTGATACTTGTTGGTTCTGGAGGTTGAATAAGTGACACTTGTAGGTTCTGACGACGAATGAGGGATTCCTGTTGTGAATGTGCTAGAGATGGTTTCTGAGCAGAGACTCCTTCTGGTGGTTACAGACAGTACTGAACCTTCCAGCGAGGAATGGCAATCTGGGATCACTGACTGGTCTGATATAAGGGAGGTTCCCTCCCATGATGGTCGCCGGTGAACAATTGTTCTTGTCTCAATTGTGGTTCCTGGTTCATTTGGAAGTTTGTTGGAGTCTTGCCTGCGTCTGCTGCTTTCAGATAAGATATTTTTGCTTCTTTTTTGTGCTTGCTTTTTGCATAGTTTTCTGCACTTTTGTGGAGGTCAGCCGGGTCCCCTCCTGGGGCCTGTGCTCCTCTCAGTTTATCTGTAGCCACTGTTATTTGTTAATTTGCTTTTTCCTGTTTTTTCAGTGGCTGTGGCTTGGTTTTGTTCACACTGAGACCTGATTTAGGTGGTAGAGATCGTGTGATCTCAGGTTTTTGCAATCAGAAGTGTTGGTATTTTTTAGGGTTTTTTTTTGGATTGCAGTCAGAATTCTTTCCCGGACTTTTCTGTCTAGGGCCCAAGCGTTTGCTCATTCTATTTTCTGATTATGTCCGTGCTTTCTTCTTGTCTAACCGCCATTACATGTTTGGGGGCTTCCTATTTTCTTTGGGGATCTGCTCCGGGGCAGATAGCTTTCATCTTTCTGCCTTTAGGTGTAGTTATCTCTCAGGTTGTGACGAGACGTCTAGGATCAACGTAGGAACGCTCCACGGCTACCTCTAGTTGTGTGGTTAGTTCAGGTTACTGCAATCCAATAGGTTCCAGCCTCTCTGGTGTATTGCCGTTTTTGTTATTTCTCCTCAGCTACCTAAACATAACAGTATCACCGGCCAAATCTGAAATTATATGGTACTCACAGAAGGGAAAAATAGTGTAGAAAGAAAAAAAGTTGTCAGAGTTCTCAGAGATTTTTTTTTTTTTCTCTCTTTCTCTTTGGGTGCAGAGGAGGATTTTTTTTTCTTTTAATGGAGTTTGCACAGTTGTCTGGCCGTGTGGAGCAGCTTGCCACTGAGGTTCAGAGTATTGCTATCTATCTTGCTAGGTTGCCGGTTGTGGAACCTAGGATCCCCATGCCAGATTTGTTTTTGGGGGATCGGGCTAAATTTCTGAATTTCAAAAATAACTGTAAGTTGTTTTTTGCCTTAAAGCCTAAGTCCTCAGGGAACGCAGCACAGCAGGTTAAAATTGTCATCTCTCTCCTGCGCGGCGACCCTCAGGATTGGGCTTTTTCCCTAACACCTGGGGATCCTGTTTTGAATGATGTTGATGTATTTTTTCAGGCTCTGGGGTTATTGTACGATGAGCCTAATGTCACTGATCAAGCTGAAAAAACCTTGTTGGCATTAAGTCAGGGCTGTGATGCCGCGGAACTGTACTGTCAGAAATTTCGAAAGTGGACAGTCCTGACCAAATGGAATGATGATGCTTTGGCAGCCCTTTTTCGGAAGGGTCTGTCAGAGAATGTAAAGGACGTTATGGTGGGATTCCCTGTTCCCTCTGGTCTCAATGATTCTATGTCTTTGGCTATTCAAATTGACAGACGTTTGCGTGAGCGCAGAGGTATGCGTGAGATAGTGTTGCCTTGTGGGCCAGCTCCTGAGCCCATGCAGTGTGATGGAGTGACTTCTGGGGCTCAGCTTCATGAGTTTCGAAAGCGCAATGGGTTATGTTTCTACTGTGGTGACGCCTCTCATGCTCTTTCCGTCTGCCCTAAGCGGGAAAGACGTTTTGAACGCTCAGTTGTCTTGGGTAGTGTTCAGACTAAATTTCTGTTGACTGTTACCCTGATTTGCTCCATGTCCACATTTTCGGCTCAGGCTTTTGTTGATTCAGGAGCAGCTATTAACCTGATTGATTTTGACTTTGCCAAACGTTGTGGGTTTCCCATGATACCCCTGCGGAAGTCTATTCCCCTACTGGGCATTGATTCTACCCCTTTGGCGGAGAATAAACCCCAATTTTCTACTCAGGTGATAATGAGGGTTGAACCAGATCATCAGGAGAGTTGCAAATTTCTGGTGCTGTATAATCTGCATGACATTATTGTACTAGGTTTCCCTTGGTTACAGTCTCATAATCCTGTTTTGGATTGGAAATCTGTGTCTGTGACCAGTTGGGGCTGCCAATGTGTTAATGCCGACACTCCTGTTTTTTCTGCCTCTCCCCAGGCTCAGGATGTTCCTGACTTTTTGACTGATTTTTCTGATATGTTTAGTGAAAGTAAATCTGCATCTTTGCCCCCTCACAGAAGCTACGATTGCGCTATTGAGTTAGTGCCTGGTGGTAAATTTCCTAAAGGTCGCCTTTTTCACTTGTCTGTACCTGAACACGATGCTATGCGATCTTATATCAAGGAGTCATTGGAGAAGGGTCATATCAGACCATCCTCTTCACCCTTGGGCGCCGGTTTTTTCTTTGTGGCCAAAAAGGATGGTTCATTGAGGCCGTGTATTGATTATCGTCTCTTGAATAAGATCACTGTGAAGTATCAATATCCGTTACCCTTGATTTCTGACCTGTTTTCCAGAGTGAAAAGTGCTAGTTTGTTTACCAAGCTTAACCTCAGGGGGGCGTATAACCTAATTCGCATTAAGCACGGGGATGAATGGAAGACGGCGTTTAATACCCCAGAGGGGCATTTTGAGTACCTAGTGATGCCCTTTGGGCTCACTAATGCTCCTTCCATCTTCCAATCCTTCATGAATGATATTTTCAGGGATTTTGTGGATAAATTTCTGATTGTTTATTTGGATGATATCTTGATTTTTTCCAATGACTGGGACTCTCATGTGAAACATGTTCGGACTGTGTTCCAGATTTTGAGAGAGAATGCACTGTATGTGAAGGGATCAAAGTGTCTTTTTGGCGTACAGAAGGTCTCATTTCTGAGATTCATTTTGTCTCCGTCTGTTATTGAAATGGACCCGATCAAGGTTCAAGCCATCTGTGATTGGGTCCAACCTACTTCATTAAAGGCTCTTCAGAGATTTTTGGGTTTTGCCAATTTTTATCGTAAATTTATTGGTAATTTCTCCGGTATTGTTAAACCATTGACTGATTTGACCAAAAAGGGTTCTGATGTGGTAAATTGGCCTCCTGAGGCAGTTTCTGCGTTTCAGGAACTTAAGCAGAGATTCACTTCTGCTCCTGTTCTACGGCAGCCTGATGTTTCTCTGCTGTTTCAGGTGGAGGTGGATGCCTCTGAGATTGGGGCAGGTGCTGTTTTGTCCCAAAGGGATCCAGAGACCTCTAAGAGTAACCCTTGTGCCTTTTTCTCTTGAAAATTTTCTCCAACTGAGCGTAATTATGACGTGGGTAATCTGGAGTTATTGGCCATGAAGTGGGCCTTTGAAGAGTGGAGACATTGGCTGGAAGGAGCCAAACATCAGGTGGTGGTCCTCACGGACCATAAGAACCTGGTTTATCTCGAATCAGCCAAGCGACTTAATCCTAGACAGGCAAGGTGGGCCTTGTTTTTCACACGTTTTAATTTTGTGGTTTCTTTTCTTCCTGGCACTAAGAATGTTAAGGCGGATGCCCTCTCGAGGAGTTTCTTTGCGGATTATCCTGAGTCATCTGATCCTGCTGTTATTTTGAAAGAGGGTGTGGTACTTTCCACCATCTCGCCCAATTTGAGACTGGCTCTGGACGGGTGTCAGGAGGATAAACCTGTGCGCTGCCCTGTTGGGAAGTTGTTTGTCCCAGACCAGTGGAAGAAGAGTGTGATGTCTAAGATTCATTGTTTCGCGTTGGCTGGTCATCCCGGAATTTTTGGTACCAGAGACTTGGTGAGTCGTTCCTTTTGGTGGCCTACTTTGTCTCGTGACGTCAGGGACTTTGTGCAGTCCTGTGGACTTGCTCTCGTTCCAAGCCTTGGCTCGCTCTAGTGTTTTGTTAATGCCATTACCTGTGCCCAAGAGGCCATGGACCCATATCTCTATGGATTTTATTTCCGACCTCCCTGTTTCTCAGAGAATGACCGTTATCTGGGTAATCTGTGATAAGTTTTCCAAGATGATTCATCTTGTGCCATTACCTAAGTTACCTTCCTCAACCCGAGTTGGTGCCTTTGTTCCTTCAGCACATGGCATTCCGGAGAACATTGTGTCTGACAGAGGAGTCCAGTTTGTTTCCAGATTTTGGAGGACATTTTGTTCTAAACTTGGTGTTCAATTATCTTTCTCCTCTGCATTTCATCCTCAGACCAATGGACAAACCGAGAGAACAAACCAGACCTTGGAGACTTATTTGAGATGTTTTGTGTCTGCTGATCAAGATGACTGGGTCTCTTTTTTGCCTTTGGCTGACTTTGCTCTTAATAATAGGGCTAGCTCTGCCACCTTGATGTCTCCATTTTTCTGCAATTCTGGGTTTCACCCTCGATTTTCTTCGGGACAGGCGGAGGCTTCCGTCTGTCCGGGTGTTGACTCTGTTGTGGAGCGAATGCAGCAGATTTGGGACCAGGTAGTGGAGAGGTTGTCTCTCTCTCTCAAGAGAAGGCCCAGCGATTTGACAACCGGCATAGTACTGATGGTCCTCGGTTTAAAGTGGGGAACTTGGTTTTGTTGTCCTCAAGGAATATCCCTATGAGGGTTGCATCTCCAAAGTTTAAACCTAGGTTCATTGGACCTTATAAGATCATGTAGATTCTTAATCCGGTTTCCTTCCATTTGCTTCTTCCCGGAACATTTAAGATCCATAACGTTTTCCACAAGTCCTTATTGAAGAGGTTTGTCGAGCCAGTGGTTCCTGTTGTGAATGGGTTTGAGATGAGTTCTGAGCAGAGGCTCCCTCTGGTGGTTACAAGCGGTACTAGTGAGGATTGGGAATCAGGTGTTACTGATTGGTCTTATTTAAGGGAATCATTTTCCCATCAGGGTTGCCGGTGATCAATTGTTCTGGTCTGAATCCTTCTTTCCAGTTTCCCTTGTAGCCTGCTGTGTCGTGTCTGCATCTCTGCTATCAGATAAGACAATTTCTTATTTTGTGTTTTTGCTATATTTTTGCATTTTGTCCTGCACTTCTGTGGGGGCCTTCTGGGTCCCCTCCGGGGGCTTTTGCCCTCTCAGTTTAGTCCAGCCACTGTGTTTTGTACTTTTGCTTTTTGCAGTTTTTTCAGTGGCTGCTGTTTTTGTTACACCAGAGAACTAATTTAGGTGGTAGAGGTCGTGTGATCTCAGGTGATTTTGAAATTAGTAGAGTTGGTGTTTTTCAGGGTTTTCTGGGATTGCAGTAAGTACCCTTCCTGTCCTTTTCTATTTAGATAGTTTGGGCCCCAGCGTTTGCTCATACTATTTTCTTTCTGTGTCAGTATTTCCTCTTGTCTAACCGCCATTACATGTTTGGGGGCTTTCTATTATCTTTGGGGTTCTGCTTCGGGGCAGATAGCTTTCCTATTTCTATCTTTAGGTGTAGTTAGTTTCTCAGGCTGTGACGAGGCGTCTAGGACCATCGTAGGAACGCTCCACGGCTGCCTCTAGTTGCGGTGGTTAGTCAGGGTACTGCAATCTCATAGATTCCAACTGCTCTGGTGTATTTCCTTTTTTACCTGCACTCCTCAGCTACCGTAACATAACAGTATCACCGGCCATAAAAATTGTATGGTACTCACAGAAGGGAAAAAATATTTTGAAGGAAGAAAAGTTGTCAGAGATATTTTTCTGTTTGTTGCATTTTTTTTTTTTTTCCCTCTGTATCTCTGGGTGCTGGGGAGGATCTTTTCTCCCAATGGAGTTTGCACAGTTGTCTGGCCGTGTGGATCAGCTTGCCACTGAGGTTCGGAGTATTGCTGCATATCTTGCTAGGTTGCCTGTTGTGGAACCTAGGATCCCCATGCCAGATTTGTTTTCAGGGGATCGAGCTAAGTTTCAGAATTTCAAAAATAATTGTAAATTGTTTCTTGCCTTAAAATCTAAGTCCTCAGGAAACGCAGCGCAGCAGGTTCAAATTGTCATCTCTCTCCTGCGCGGCGATCCTCAGGATTGGGCTTTTTCCCTGATACCTGGGGATCCTGTTTTGAGTGATGTTGATGCGTTTTTTCAGGCTTTGGGGTTATTGTACGATGAGCCTAATGTCACTGATCAAGCTGAAAAAGCCTTGTTGGCATTAAATCAGGGGCTTGATGACGCTGAGTTATACTGTCAGAGATTCCGTAGGTGGGCAGTCCTGACCAAATGGAATGACGACGCTTTGGCGGCCCTTTTCCGGAAGGGTCTGTCGGATAATGTAAAGGATGTTATGGTGGGATTCCCTGTCCCCTCTGGTCTCAATGATTCTATGTCATTAGCGATTCAAATTGACAGACGTTTGCGTGAGCGGAGAAGTATGCGTGGAGTGGTGTTGCCTTGTGAGCCAGCTGCTGAGCCCATGCAGTGTGATGGAGTGGTGTCTGGGGCACAGCGTCATGAGTTTCGAAAGCGCAATGGGTTATGTTTCTACTGTGGTGATGCCTCTCATGCTATTTCAGTCTGCCCTAAGCGGGGAAGACGTTTTGCACGCTCAGTTGTCTTGGGTAGTGTTCAGACTAAGTTTTTATTAACTGTCACTCTGATATGCTCTCTGTCCTCATTTTCTGCTCAGGCTTTCGTTGATTCTGGAGCAGCTATTAACCTGATGGATTATGATTTTGCTAAACGTTGTGGATTTCCCTTGATACCCCTACAGAAGTCTATTCCCCTACTGGGGATCGATTCTACCCCTTTGGCTGAGAATAAACCCCAGTTTTCTACTCAGGTGATAATGAGGGTTGAACCTGATCACCAGGAGTGCTGCAAATTTTTGGTTCTATATAATCTGCATGACATTATCGTGCTGGGTTTCCCTTGGTTACAGTCTCATAATCCTGTTTTGGATTGGAAATCTGTGTCTGTAACCAGTTGGGGCTGCCAATGTGTTAATACCAACACTCCTGTTTTTTCTGCCTCCCCCAGGCTGAGGATGTTCCTGACTTTTTGTTTGATTTTTCTGATGTGTTTAGCGAAAGTAAATCTGCATCCTTACCTCCCCATAGGAGCTATGACTGCGCTATTGAATTAGTGCCAGGTAGTAAATTCCCTAAGGGTCGCCTTTTTAACTTGTCTGTACCTGAACATGACGCTATGCGGTCTTATATCAAGGAATCATTGGAGAAGGGTCATATCAGACCATCCTCTTCACCCTTAGGTGCCGGTTTTTTCTTTGTGGCCAAAAAAGATGGTTCATTAAGGCCGTGTATTGATTATCGTCTCTTGAACAATATTACTGTGAAATATCAATACCCGTTACCCTTGATTTCTGACCTGTTTTCCAGGGTGAAAAACGCTACTTGGTTTACCAAGCTTGACCTCAGGGGGGCGTATAACCTTATTCGCATTAAGCACGGGGATGAATGGAAGACGGCATTTAACACCCCTGAAGGGCATTTTGAGTACCTTGTGATGCCCTTTGGGCTCACTAATGCTCCTTCCGTCTTCCAGTCCTTCATGAATGACATTTTCAGGGATTTTGTGGACAAGTTTCTGATTGTTTATTTGGATGATATCTTGATTTTTTCTAATGACTGGGACTCTCATGTGAAACATGTTCGAACTGTATTCCAGATTTTGAGAGAGAATGCTCTGTATGTGAAGGGATCAAAGTGTCTTTTTGGCGTACAGAAGATCTCATTTCTGGGATTCATTTTGTCCCCATCTGTTATTGAAATGGACCCGGTCAAGGTTCAGGCCATCTGTGATTGGGTCCAACCTACTTCATTAAAGGCTCTTCAGAGATTTTTGGGTTTTGCCAATTTTTATCGTAAATTTATTGGTAATTTCTCTGTTATTGTTAAACCATTAACTGATTTGACCAGAAAGGGTTCTGATGTGGTGAATTGGCCTCCTGAGGCAGTCTCTGCGTTTCAGGAACTTAAGCAGAGATTCACTTCTGCTCCTGTTCTACGGCAGCCTGATGTTTCTCTGCCATTTCAGGTGGAGGTTGATGCCTCTGAAATTGGGGCAGGTGCCGTTTTGTCCCAAAAAGATCCAGAGACCTCTAAAAGTAACCCTTGTGCCTTTTTCTCTCGAAAATTTTCTCCTACTGAACGTAATTATGACGTGGGTAATCGGGAGTTATTGGCCATGAAGTGGGCTTTTGAAGAGTGGAGACATTGGCTGGAGGGAGCCAAACATCAGGTGGTGGTCCTTACGGACCATAAGAATCTGGTCTATCTGGAATCTGCCAAGCGACTCAATCCTAGACAGGCCAGGTGGGCCTTGTTTTTCACACGTTTTAATTTTGTGGTTTCCTTTCTTCTGGCACTAAGAATGTTAAGGCGGATGCCCTCTCGAGGAGTTTCCTTGCGGACTCTCCTGAGCTATCTGATCCTTCTGTTATTTTGAAGGAGGGTGTAGTTCTTTCCGCCATCTCGCCTAATTTGAGACTTGCTCTGGAGGGGTGTCAGGAGGATAGGCCCGAGCGCTGCCCTGTTGGAAAATTGTTTGTCCCGGACCAATGGAAAAAGAGTGTGATGTCTGAGATTCATTGTTCCGCATTGGCTGGGCATCCCGGAATTTTTGGTACCAGAGACTTGGTTAGTCGGTCCTTTTGGTGGCCTACCTTGTCTCGCGATGTCAGGGAATTTGTGCAGTCCTGCGGGACTTGCTCTCGCTCCAAGCCTTGCTCTCGCTCTAGTGGTTTGTTGATGCCATTGCCTGTGCCCAAGAGACCATGGACCCATATCTCTATGGATTTCATTTCCGATCTTC